>WHVA01000496.1:0-81270 GCA_015179125.1 Gautieria morchelliformis | reverse complement strand
AACTTTGACGGGGTCCATTTCCACCTTTCCTTCCGACACAATCACCCCAAGATACTCTATCCGCGTCCGCTCAAATTCGCACTTTTCCGGCTTGAACACAGGTTGTACTCCCGGAGCCGTTCCAGCACTCTCCGCACGACTTCCTGATGTTCGGACATTGTTTTTGTGAAGATGAGGATGTCATCGAGGTAGACGCAGACACCCCTTCTGCTATCATGTCACGGAAAATGTCATTCATCATCGTCTGGAACGTGGCAGGACTGTTGGTGAGGCCAAAGAACATGACCTGTGGCTCAAAGAGTCCTCGGTTGGTGCGGAATGCAGCCTTCCACTCGTCTCCCTCCCGGATCGGACATTATTGAAGCCCCAGCGGACATCCAGCTTAGTGAAGTACCTCGCCCCACGGAGTTGTGTGATCAGTTCGGAAATGAGTGGAATGGGGTACCGGTTCTTGATCGTGATCGCATTCAAGGCCCGGTAATCCTGCACAAGTCTGAGCGAGCCATCCTTCTTCTTGATGAAGAACACCGGAGATGTCATGGGTGACTTGGAGGGGCGGATCCTCCCTGTACGGAGGTTTTCCGCAAGGAATGCATCGAGCTCTACCTGCTCCTTGGGTGACAGCGGGTAGACTTTGCAGTTGGTGGCTTTGACCCCGGCTCCAACTCGATGGCATGGTCCCACAGCTTCCGCAGAGGCAGGGCATCAAACGACTCCTTGGAAAAGACGTCCTTGAACTCCCGCAGGTACTCCGGAATTTCCGCCTCCACTCTATCATGCCTCTTAGAGGCTTCAGCAAGGCGTTGCGAAATATTTCCGGTGGCGCAGATGTGTTCCGCTTCTGGCGGAAGGTTTATTTACAGCAAGCGTTCCCCTTCCACCAGAGTGTCTTCCGGGCCGAGTCGGATGACATCGGAATCGGAATCGGAATCGGAATTGGAAGTGGGATCCGGGTTAAATTCCGCCTCCGAGTCTTCTTCTGCAAGCAGTGGATGGGGCCCGGAACGACATGTCTGTATGAGCCGTTCGGTCTTCCGCTGCTCCTGGCGTTCCTTCCGCACTTCCGAGCGGCACATGTGACACTTGGCTGGACATCGACTCATCAGTACCTTCCGAGTCTGCCAATTGATCTCCGGGTTGTGCTCCTGAAGCCAGGTAAACCCGAGGATGATGTCTTGCTTCCCCAGGCTGGTGACTGCAAAGGAAGTGCGTTCCGAGTGTCCATCGTAGCGGAGAATCGTGTCTACTATCTCCGTGATGGACCCTGCCTCATTGGGGCTTCCATCCACACTGAACACCGGGATTGCACGTTGCAACTTCCGCGTGGTCAGTCGGTTCCGTTCCACATAGTCCCGGTCTATAAACTGACCAGTGGCCCTGCAATCGACAAGGGCGGGTCCGGATTTGACTTCCGCCGTATCTGTCGCCTGGATCTCCACCTTAATGACTAGTGACTTGGGGCCAGGGGTGGCAGCAACAACATAGCACTTCGGAAGGCGTCTCTCCCAAGGGCGGATGCGGGATAGACGGAGTGTTGGACTTGGCTTTTGTGTGACTTTATCCGGTGGGTCTGTACGAAGTGAGGGGAGTGGGGCTTTCATTCTCTACTTCAAGACAGGAAAACCGGTTATGTACAGGCAGCAGGGCAGACATCTCACCTGCTGCGCGTCACAAAATCCGACGCATCTTCCGCTTCCGATGCACCATGTTCCGCATTTTCGGAAATTCCTTCCGCAGTGGGCACTCCGCTTATGTCCGCAAGTGCGAGGAACTCTGGAAGGAGCTCGAGTTTCTCCTCTGTGGTCATAAGCCGGATGTCAAATGCTTGGGGACACTCGCGGGCATAGTGGCCTGGTTGTTGACATCAGAAGCAGGTGATAGTTCCGCGGCCTTTTCCGCACATGCGGTCAACATCCATCGGGGCAGGGCCACTCTTCGAGGGAGGAGGGCTATGGTTCCTAATAGGAGCAGGCGGAGCAACCGTCGGAAATACTTTCCGTGTGGGAATGAACGAGCTTCCGGGTTTAGCACAGGTGGAGTAGGACGAGTGGAACTGCGTGTCATGTTCCGGCTCGTCTCTACGAAGGCCTCATTTGCTTCCCTGTTCCGGGACACCCTCTGTGCAGCTTGGTACCACCCTTCCAGGTCATCAAAATACGGAGCTCCATCCCCAAGCAGCGCAACTTGGTTCTGGAGTGTCAGATCAAGCCCTCGTCGGAATTTGATGACGATCGTCTTGTCGTCGTCATACTCCGCAAGGTCGATGAGCTCCTGGAAGCGATCGATGTAGTCATCGACTGGATCCTTGGCCTGGTACCAGCTGGTCCCCTCGAGCTTCGTAAGGGCTGTGAGCTGCTTGTTTTTGGGGCAGAACTGGTCCGAAAATGTTTTCTCGAAGGCGTCCCAGTCCCGGAAGTAGTTCCCCTTGCCCTTTGCTTCATGGCAGATCACCTTGTTTGCAAAACGGGCTGCGCGGTCCGACTTGAAAAAGGACAATGCCCAGTGAATTCGAGCCTGGTCGTTCGGAAAGAGGTCTCCGACAATTGCGAAGTAGATGCTGCATGTGTTGAAGAATGCACGTCCCTTCTCCCGATCTCCGTCAAAGTCCGCCGGAATTGCGGGTTTGACCTTTGCTAACATCGCGGACATCCTCTTTTCCGCCAGTTCCGCTTTTCCGAAATCCGGATCATCCAGCATTTCATTTCCACCACTTTCTGGAATATCTAACTTAGCCAAAATCACTTGTAAGGCTGTTTCAATCCCGTCGGTCTTCATCCGGTTCCGCGTCAATTCCTCCTCCATGTTCCGAAGGCGATCGTCCGGCTCCATGTCGGAAGGAGAAATGTGGGACGGGATTTCCGGGGTTGGGAGCTCGACGTAAGAAGAAGGGCTGTCGTACGCTGTGTGTGCGGAAGAGGTTGTGATCTCTGAGTCGCTGTCTCCGATTCCAAACGCACCTATGGCGGCTGCAACGTGCAGTACGACCGCCGGTCCTCTAGGGGAGAGACTTTTCTGCTGTAAGGGCAACCCAGGCTAGTTGTGGAGATCACACTACCACACAACTGACAAGGGGAAATCCAAAGTATGTATAAACGAACGGAGCATACAAGAGAGGGGATTCTCACCTGACAAGGGGAAATCCAAAGAGAAAAGTCTAAGGACCCCCAATGTCAGCGAGCCCGTATTATACTACGCTGTGCAGCCAGGGACAACACTTGGCACCCGCCATCAACCCTGCACCTCCCTGACCTCCCCGACCCTTGATCGACCCTTGATGCCACCTATTATGTGAGTCGCTTGGTTTCTGACACTGTTCCGAGAGTGGAAGTCGGAAATTGGAGTGGAACTGGCAAGGCGAACAGAACTGGTGGAAGTTCTCCCAGAAGCGGAATCATTTCCGAAAGCGGAGGCGGAAATGGAATCGGAACCGGAAGCGGAGTCGGAAATGGAGTCGGAACTGGAAATGGAAAACAGGGTGTCCCCTGACAGAGGGGATATATAGCTTATCGGAATGAATTGGTTAGGCAGAGGCCGATATCGCTTATCTTTGGGGTTCTGGACCCTTGACATCATAAGTAGAAGCCCTGCCTGCTGTCCACTCGAAGAGAGTTTGCCTGGAAGGTTCTGTGAAGCTCTGAAATCTCTGGAAGGGGAGGGACATGTATGTGGCTGCTGAGATACGCTGAGGTGCCTCTGGGTTCTGCCGGTGAAATTCTTTAACGAGTCGCTTTGCCCCAGAGACATCTTTCGCTGGTAGCCAGAGATCGTCGGCAGCTCCATAGCCCTTCCAGCGCACGAGATACTCCAACCTTCCACGGAACATCCTGCTGTCTAGAATCCTTTCAACTTCATATTCTTCGGCTCCATCCCGTATGACAGGGGGGGTGGTGGAGGGGCATGACGTTCAAGAATTGGGTCATCTTCATATGGCCGAAGCAGGACGACAGAGAACACTGGATGTGTGCGACCAAAGGATGCAGGAAGATTTAGACCATAGGCATTTCGTGAGACCACCTTATTAACAGTGTAGGGGCCTAGCCACTTGTGGTCTAGCTTCTTCATTGGGCGAGTGGTTGTGATGTTTTGTGCATTGAGCCAGACCTTGTCACCAAGCTTATAAACTGGGGCTGCCTTATGGTGCACGTCATAGAAGCGTGCCATGTCCTCTGCTGCCTTGGACAGGGCCGAACGAGCTTCTCTTGTGGCCGCTTCCATCCGTGTTGTGAACTCATCCAGGGCCTTGAGTCGAGTTTCCCGGACTGGTTCCAGTCCCAGCCTTGGATGTTGGCCACTGTCCAACATGAAGGGTGTAGTCTGGGTTGAGGCATGGATTCGGTTGTTATAGGCAAACTCGGCCAAGGATATCCATTCGAACCAATAATCCTGACGCTGGTTGATGAATAGTCGAAGGTATTGCTCAATCTCCTGATTAACCCTTTCAGTCTGTCCATCAGTTTGGGGGTGATAAGCAGTAGAGGCAGCGACTTTGACACCAAGAAGTTTGTTCAGTTCACGCATGAACTGGGAGATGAACTGTGTGCCTCGATCACTGATGATTTCTTCAGGGAGCCCATGAAGTTTCCAAACATGATCACGGAAGAGTCGGGCAACTCCCACCGAAGTTACATCTGAAGTGGTGGGGATGACATGTGCACGCTTTGAGAGGCGATCGACGACAACAAGGAGAGCATCATAGCCATGACTGGTAGGCAGTTCTACGATCAAGTCAACAGACATAGCCTGCCATCTACAGTCTGGGATACGGTTTGGTAGAAGCTTGCCAATGGGAGAAGCAGGGAAGGTTGTTGTCCGGTTGCACAGGTCACAGGCCTTCACGTATTTTGCAATGTAACGTCCCATCCCAGGCCACAAGTAACTCGGAGCAACTAGTTCAGTGGTTCTCCAACGACCAGGGTGACCGGTGAGAGGCATGTCATGGTGCGCTTTCACTATGTCATGTCGTAGTTTTGCATCAAGCGGCACGTACACTTTGTTGTGATAGAGGACAAGCCCATCCTGTTCAGACCACTCTTCTCCTCGTAAATTTCCAGAGGAGCCCAGTTCTTTGAGAGCCTTGACAACCTTTTCATCCCGGTCTACACAGTTCCTTACTCGATTGAGGAAAGCATCACCTTTACCTGGGACTAACTGCGCGCCAGTCTCTGGAGGATTCGCCTTGACGTGGAACAAGTCAGGTGTAAGTAAGACTTGATTTTGGTTGTCTTCCTCCCCCCGCTTATGATCCACGTGTCGTGAGAGTGCATCAGGCTTGGCTGAATGACGACCAGGACGATGGATCAGCTCAAATCAAAGCGAGAGAGGTAGAGTGACCAGCGTGCTTGACGACGGTTCAGGTTTTGTGCAGTGCGGAAGTAGGTGAGATTCTGATGGTCGTTGAGAATCTCAATCTTGTGCTTCATTCCCTCTAAGATGTGGCGCCATTCCTCTAATCCCCGAATCACAGAAAGAAGCTCCTTGTCATGGATGGCATAGTTGCGTTCAGCATCATTGAGGCTTTTGGAGACAAACCCCACAGGCCGCCATTTGCCATCATCACATAGCTGGGACAGTACTGCTCCTGTGGCATAGGCTGAGGCATCTGTTTCAAGACGGAAATGTTTGTCTTGATCAGGGAGGACAAGGATCGGTGTTGAGGTGACGAGGAGTTTGAGCTTGTCGAAGGACATTTGCTCTGGGCCATTTGGATCCCAAGGCCATTGGGCATCCTGTTTTGTCAACTGGTTGAGGGGCTTTGCAATGCATGAGAAGTCTTCCACAAATCTACGGTAGAAGTTGATGAAACCAAGGAATGATTTGACTTCAGTGACGTTACGTGGTATTGGCCAGTCCCACACCCCTGCAACCTTGACTGGGTCCATGGCAACCTGTCCTTGAGAGAGGATGAGGCCGAGATACTCCACCTCTAGTTGCTCAAATAGGCATTTTTCAGGTTTGAGGTACAGGTTGTTGGCCCGGAGGATTTCAAGGACACATCGTACAATCCTACGATGTTCTTCAAGCGACTCTGTGAAGATGAGAATGTCGTCCATGAACACCACCACAGCCCCTTCATCGATGAGACTCTTGAAGATGTCATTCATCATTGTCTGGAAGGTTGCTGGGCTGTTCGTGAGTCCAAAGAACATGACTAGAGGTTCATACATGCCCCTATTTGTCCGAAAGGCTGCCTTCCACTCATCTCCCTCTTTTATGATTACATTATTATATCCCCAGCGAATGTCAAGCTTTGTGAAGTATTTAGCCCTTCCAGCAGCAATCTTATTCATGATGTCTGGAACAAGGGGCAAAGGATAGGCATTCTTGATTGTTATATCATTGAGCTTCCGGTAGTCTTGCACAAATCTAAGACTGCCGTCCTTTTTCTTCACAAAGAAGACTGGAGATGCCATAGGTGACTTGGAAGGACGGATACGATGGCTCTTCAGGTTCTCCTCAAGGAAGTTATCCAGTTCCCTTTGCTCAACCGGTGACATTGGGTAAACGTTTGTGCTGAAGGGTTGTGCACCTGGAGTGAGCTCAATTGCATGGTCCAGGGCTTTCGAGGAGGCAGTTGGTCAAATGACTCCTTAGAAAATACATCCTTGAACTCCTGGTATGGTTTGGGGACAAGGTCCTCGAAGGATCTGACTGGTGCAGACTTGCTGGCCCGTTCAGCAAGCTGTTGGGAGACAGTCCAGCCTGCGCCAATCATTTCAGGACTCTCATTCACAAAGATGACAAAGGTCCTGTCTCCTTCCTCAAGTAGGGAGCGGGTGTGCTGTATGGGAACCTCCTCTTGATCTACACTCTCTTCTGGAACAGTTTCGACTGTGGGCCCTCTGACAACAGGTCTGCCCCCACATGACTTGGACAGCATGTCATCTTCACATCTCCTGTATGCCAGTCAACTTCTGGGTTGTGTTCAACAAGCCATGTGTGACCAAGAATGATGGCAAGTCATCCAAGGCTCGTGACGGAGAATGTGGCACGTTCCGTATGATCCCCAAAGGTGCAAATGAGGTCGACTTCTTCCTTGATTGAGCCAGCCTCATTTGGGGTACCATCAATATTGTAGATGGGGATGGCACAGGGTAGGGGACGGGTCCGAAGTCTGTGTTCCCTTACAAACTCCACATCGATGAACATCCCTGTAGCACCACTGTCAAGGAGGGAGTCAATTGCAAGTGGATGCCCTGTGTCAACGGAGTGGACCTTGAGAGGTACTTTGGTGCATCGGCGGAGGTCAGCAGTACGGACATATAGAGGGACTGGAAGGTTTGCATTAGCAACTGGAGCGATGGGTTGGGTTTTTGGCATGGCTGGTTTGGTTTCAGTTCGATCAGGGATAGGAGAAGGATGCATCATATCGCCTGTGATCCCTATTGTACATGTTTGGAGAACTGAAAACCAATTCGTCGAGCGGGGCATGTCTTTCACTGCTGACTGGCCTAAAAACCCTTTCCTTCATCTTGGACAGGGGCTTCCACCTTCTGTTTGCGTTCCTCCATCGCCGCTGCCACAGATTTAGAGACAATTGCTGCAATTTCTGCCTCTGTGAGGTTTGCGCGGATTCGTGGCTTGCAAGGTTCAGGGCAGTCTGGTGAAATGTGACCAGGTCTCTTACAGTTGTAGCAGGTCCGTGTTTCGGTGCGGCGGCGGGATGAGTCAATGTCCATAGGTGTCGCATTACTGGGTGGTGCTGTGACAACAGGAGCCATAGCAGGAGTGTGGAGTGGTCGGGCAGGAGGAGGGCGATTCAGGACATGAGGTGTCTGTGCCTTCCTGACCTCTAACAGATGGCGATGATTGCGGTCAATCTGACAGGCTGCTTCCTTCCAGGCTTTGAGGTTGGATGGAAGAAAGGGCTGGGTGTGGATCTTATCAAGGATACCTGCTGGAAGGCCATGAGCATAGGCATCCTCGAGTGCCTCATCATTAAAGCCTGTCCTGCCTGCCAGGATCTCAAATTGAGCCGTGTATTCATCTGCCGACATTCCTGACACCATCCTAAGGTCATGCAGTTTAGTGCGAGCCGTTCTGGCATGATCTGGGTCACCAAAGGCCGCCTCCACACATTTAATGAACCCCTCCAGAGTGGATATAGAGGAGGTGCCATCAATGACAGCCTGTGTCTCGTTGTGTGCCCATATCTCCGCAGAGCCTCCTGTCATGAAGGAAAGAGCATATAGGATCTTTGTGCGCCCATCTGGGAAGGATGCTGGCTGGACAGCGATGGACAATCTGATAGACCTGATAAACCCTTCAGTCTCTGCACGGTCTCCATTGAACTTCTCTGGTTCCGCTGCTTTGATAGAGCGAGTAGATGGAGGGACACTGTGAGGTACTGAGGGCGCAAGGGCTTGAGCAGCAGCAACAGCAGCGTTGGCGGCAGCATTGGCTAAGTGGTCGTGAACGTTAATAATCTGACTGTGCAGTTCCTGATCCTGCAGTTGAAGTTGCTGCAGCTGCTGTGCTTGGCTGGAAAGGAGGCCTCGAAGAAATGGCCCATGGTCACCCAGGGAGTCCCAGTATGCGTCTGGGAGTTGGTCTGCCATAGGCTGAGATGAAGGCTGGTTAAGAAAAGTGTGTGGGGTCGTCCTATGAGCTTGATCTTCTGTGAGGGCAACACTAATGACGAAGCCACAACCAAAGATACTCAAGGAGATAAGAGCCGATACTAGGACAATGACCAACTGTGTAGTGGGTATCCTCAGTTTATAACTCTACCAACGATAGATACATGGGGACTTGCCTGTGTAGTGGGTATCCTCAGAGATCAAGCTGAGGAAACGCCACCACATGGGCTACAGTCTTATAGCGCTGGCAAGGCTTACATAATAGGGGAGACGGAAACTTGTAGAAGGTTACGGAAGGTGATGGAATGTGACATGTGACAGAATGTGATGGAGTGTGATGACATGTGATGGAGTGTGACGGAAGGTTATGGAAACTGACGGAAACTCATGGAAGGAAATAGAAACTTGTGGAAGGAAATGCATGAACCCTGACACAGCCACCTAACCTCATAAACCTTTATTGGCTTAACATTGTTCACCAAACTACACACCTTATTGCACAAGCCATTCAGGCATTTGCTGTGTTCACTAATACAGGATATTAATGCCTAAAATCCAATCTTGACATGTACCACGCCCAAACTAAGGTATAGGACATAAATGGTGTCCTGCGGACCTACAGGGCCTATGTAGCCTCCATAGGACTGCATAACACCTAGGTTTTTTCCTGATGGAGCTTGTGGCCACACTCAGTAGCAGACTTGGTATTGGCTTGCGTCAAATTCTGTCAGTAATTATCTCCAGCAACTGTTTCGCTCCTGTATCCAGTATAAATTATTTAGTGATCATTCCCAATTATGGTAAGTAAGGACAAACCTTACATATCTATTGTGTACAGCTCAGTTGCCCCTGTCTTCTTGTTGTCTCATAGTGGTAAGCCACGACCCTTATGTTGAGCATACATCACTGTAGAACGCAGCTTCTGGATGACTGATTGGTTATATTATATCATCTTAATGCTTCACCACAACACTCCATGTCTGTCAACTGGTCTCCTCCATCTACATGTATACAACTTCTAGACTTGCCATAGAATGTAACACACACTTGCTAATATGCATAGCATACGTTTAATTAAAAGGCCGAAGGCGCATTGGTGTAGCTCACGGCCCACATAAGGGTGTGTAATATTGATCTTTCAACATGACAGGCATTTGGTGAGCAATCCAGATTATGCTCAACTTGCGGCTCATTTCATGGGTAGAATCACTTTGGTGTTGCTCCATTGCATGAATTGCATCTTATGAGGAAGTGACTACACAAGTGCATGATTCACGCTGTGTCCCTTAACAGTAAGCTAACTGCATCTAGGCACATGTGGTATATGAGAGATGAACTAGGAATGAAGGATGATAGTGCAGTCAACACTTTCTGTGAGTCAGTCAAGGTCAGAAATCACAAAGTCCCCAGGCCAAAAGCCAAAGCCAAAGGCAAGGGGGAATGCAAAGATATCCACTGTCATTTCTCAAAGTTGATCTGTTTTCTGGTGGTGTCATTGTAGCATTGTATAACTCCCTGCAAGTCGACCCATCAGAGTCAACAGGGATATGGGTACCTGGTTGGAACTAGTGATAAGCACACACATAATTTCACACACCCATCCCAGCCACTGGTAGGCAGCATACCCCCGGCCAGGCTCAGGTCAACAGAAAGAACTATAGGTGGTGCATGCACACACATTGATCGATGAGAAATGAGTTGCATGCATGCATGATATGAATGTCCTGGGACATACCACCATACTTGTGTCCATGCAGTACAAGCTGCACTTCCCCTGTGTGCAGGTCCCAGACCCACACGCTCCGGTCATCCGAACCCGATACAACCCACTGGTTGTCAGGTGACACAGTGATAGAGTTCACCTTGTCCTACATCCACATAAATGATGATTATGGTTCACAATGAGTGAATATTTACAGGCCCAACAGTGAGCAAAGGAAGAAAAGGAAATGCAGGCAGCTACTCACCATGTGGCCCATAAACTCAACTGTACACACACACACACCTTCATCCTCTCCACTCTTCTCTGTGGCTGAGCCCGCATCCTCTACACCTACTTCATACAACTGTCTCAAGGCTCCTGTCTGCACATTCATTAGCAACACCTCCAAATTCCAATACTTCAGGCTCCCATCCGAGGACCCGCTGATGAGGCCGTTCCCATTAGGTGTGAACACCACACTGGACACCCAGTCAGTGTGACCCATGAGGCAATTGATGAGTTGCGCTGTCTTGACATCCCAGAGGCGTACTATAGTGTCATGGTAGCCTGCGGCGACTAGCCTCCCATCAGGAGAGAAGGTGACAGTGAATACGCCAGTGCTGAGCTACATATTGCCCACCAAAACCAACAAACACACCATACCAAGGTGTCAACACCCCACATAAGCACAATGATGTGTGTTAGCATGCCACACAAAATGATGTGAGGATGAGACCCACATCCACTGGTACTGTGATTGATAGCATCCTGTGCTTCCCGGTCTCTATGTCCCAGATGCATATGGTGTTGTCCCAGGAGCCAGAAACAACAAGGCATCCATCACATGAGAAGTCGAGGGAGGTAACACCTTCTTTATGACCCTCAAATATGGTGAGGATGTGCTTGGTCACAATGTCCCATATCTGAGGGTGATGTGGGGAAAAGGGATGCATAGGTTGCAAGGGACAAATGTGCGAGTGAAGGGACACACATAGTCAATGGGTAAGAGCACATCACAGGAATGGGAGGGAATTGAGGAGTAAGCAAAGAGGGTAAATGAAGGATGTCTTTGAAGCACATGAGTAACACGCACCCTAATCTTGTTATCAGAAGCACCTGCCGCAAGGAGCATCCCGTCAGGGCTGAAGCATGCACTGTCGATACGGAGGTGACCAAAGGCAGCATCATCAACAAGCACACTGGTGTGAGTGTGGTCAATGTGTGTAGCAGATGAGGGCAGAAGGAGGAGGTGAAGTGAAATAAGAGAATAGGCAACCACTCACCACGTCTTTGCCCTGGTGGTCGTGTCATATATCTGTGCAGACTGCTCACACCTAGTCGCAAGGTAGCGCCAATCAGCTGAGAAGCGGATGGCCCATATGGGGCTGGAAGGTGCTGGGTTAGTCTGGAACTGCCAAATGGACAGGACACAAGTGAGATGAAGTATGATCCAGTTACTCCTCAAGCTCAACAAACCAGAACAAATTGTCCAATCAACTCAGCCATGATGACTTACCAAGTTCGATAGTCATGATCATGCTCCAGTGAATGCATCAAATTTATGTCTACTCGACGCTGCGAGACAGGCTTGCTGAAGGCCACAACCCATCCTGATCCCTGTGATATAAGGAGAAGGGAATGAGCACAAGGTAGGTAGAAAGGTGGGGATGTCCAGCACAAGCCAGCAACACACCAACTTCAATTCTGGTAACATGGGTTCACATTAGGGACTGCAGAAACCCTCTCCAGCAGCAACGAGGCAATCACATCATGACCATTCACAACTGCTGCCTGCAGTGCACCACCATACACTCCTCCCTGAGCATTGACATCAGCACCCTGCTCTATGAGCAGCTGAACAATCGCCTCATGACCCTTAGATGCTGCCACATGTAGTGCATTGCCATAATATCCACCCTGGGCATTCACATCCGCACCCATCTCTAGGAGCAACTTGACAGTATTACCATCACCCCCTGCCACTGCCGCCTGCAGTGCACTGCCATAGTGTCCTCCCTGTGCATTCATATCTGCGCCGTTCTCTATAAGCAACAAGACAGTCATATCATAACCCTCTTTCGCCGCCACCTCCAGCGCACTCCCATAGTGTTCTCCCTCTGCATTCATGTCCGCACCATTCTCTATGAGCAACTGGACAATTGTATCATGACCTCCTGATGCCGCTGCCTGCAATGCACTCCCATACTCTCCTCCGTGAGCATTCACATCCGCGCCCTTCTCTATGAGCAACTGGACAATCCTATCATGGGGCTCTATTGCTGCTGCCTGCAGTGCACTCCCATAGCTTCCTCCATGAGCATTCACATCTGCACCCATCTCTAGGAGCAACTGCACAGTCATACCATGACCCTGTGACACCGCCACATGCAGTGCACTCCCATACTCTCCCCCATGAGCATTCACATCCGCACCCTTCTCTAGGAGCAACTGGACAGTGGTATCATCACCCTGTGATGCCGCC
Organism: Gautieria morchelliformis; assembly: GCA_015179125.1. NCBI lineage: Eukaryota > Fungi > Basidiomycota > Agaricomycetes > Gomphales > Gomphaceae > Gautieria > Gautieria morchelliformis. Next base: position 68,510 of record WHVA01000496.1, on the reverse strand, counting down.
GCATACAGTGCACTCCCATACTTTCCTCCATGAGCATTCACGTCCGCACCCTTCTCTAGGAGCAACTGGACTATCGTATCCAGACCTCGCAATGCCACAGCCTGCAGCACACTCCCATACTCTTCTCCCTGAGCATTCACATCTGCACCCTTCTCTAGGAGCAACTGCACAGTCATACCATGACCCTGTAATGCCGCTGCATGCAGTGCACTCTCATACAGTCCTCCGTGAGCATTAACCTCCGCGCCCTTCTCTATGAGCAACCTGACAATTGTATCAAGACCCTGTAATGCCGCCACCTGTAGTGCATTGCCATAACACCCTCCGGGTGCATTCACATCTGATCCCTCCTGCAACAGATGTTGGCATGCTCATTCCAACCCAGTTGCAGCCACGACATAAAGAGGATTCATCCCACAGCTTTCCCATGGCCTACTTTGCCAGTAAAGCCACATCCAGTTGACATAAACAGCACTTGTGAGTTCCAAGAGTGTCATGATCAGGCCATGTAGATCATCCCAGTCACCAGCCGGATCCCAACCAGCATGATGCATCCAGTTACTTGCAGCATAGTGAGATAATGGATAGGACCTGGCTGTATTCAAGTTTACACCATTATCCTGGTCAAATTGCAGCAGGTATGCCAGACAAGTCTTTGCAATGAATACATGTGCCATCTTTTCATTAAAATAATAATATGAAAGCACAGTTGTGCTTGTCCGAAGGTGTTCTGAGATCAGATATTCTCGCACAGAAAAGTGTGCCAGTCTGATTTCTCCTGGTTTAATGAAGAGTAAGTCCTCTCGGAATGTAATGGTGACAAGACTAGAGCATATGGTCAATATGTCCCCTGGGTCCCGAAGCCGCCGCCGCCGGTCAAACAGAGGTCCTTCTCTTGCATCAGGATCTGTAGCAAGCACTTCCACAGCCTCGTCCATTGATATTGTGCCTACAGAGAATGCAAGCCACTGTAGCAAACTCAGAGCATCCCGCCTATCATCCTCATCAATGGCAGCCAGGATTTGATCATATGTCTGGTTAAGTGTCTTTGGGAGAGACATGAGTGCTTTCTCAAGCGCCGCAGGAGTTCTGCATTTCCTTAGTGCATCCAGCTGACAGACAACCCATCGAAACCTTGCTGGTCTGTCAGAAAGCATACACACACAGGTGAGTGACCACTCACATCCCATGGGCACCATCAATCAAGGTAGTCATCACCATCTCCTTCTCACCTGCTGAGCACATCCTGAACTTGATATCATCTTCAAGTGTTCTCGACACATGAACTCGAATGTCACCATCAACAAGATTCTCATCCATCAGTACCTCCTGTGAAATCAGACCACTGAGCCCTTCTTCAATAGCTCGCTCTTTCCGACTTGTAGCTAGCAAGTGTAACTGCCCAACATCCCAACCATGGATATCTCTGATCACCATCAGAAACCTGGATCGTTCCGGACATTCATCAAGCGCATCAAACACAATATACACAGCCTGGAAGCTGCTGATGATTGTTTTCAAGGTTGACATTAGATCCTCTTGACCTGGGTCTCGGTGCGCACCACCCTGCTCGTTTGTAGAGAATAGTGACTCCAGGGCATGGGGAGTGTTCGCACATTGTACAGACAACTGCTTGATCAGAGATCGAAGCACAGCATTTGGAAGAGTGTCCTTGTTGTTAAAGTCAAAATAGAAAAATGCCATTGCAAGGGAGGGGTCAGAACGGCAGTGAAGTGAAAGTTGCTCTATGATGGTCGAGCTTGACGTGTTCATTCATTAGATAGCATGGACATCAAGACAAATATGATATACATACCAAAGGATCGTTTTTCCCGCGCCAGCTGTTGCAGTCTATCAGCGAAGAGCACAATCATGCGGCTAACCTGACGCACGTATACCGTGGAGCCAAAGGAAAGAACAAGGGGCCTCTCGCCATTCTTGGAAGTGTTCTCCTTCCACAAACCACTCACCTGTGCTCTCCTGTCGCATTCTACGGGCATTCCTGTGCTTTGATTCGTGATCAGGCGCCCCCAACCATTTATAGATCTTCTGACGATGTTCTTCTACAAAAAGATGTTGTCAGAACCGAAGTGGGCCGACTACGTTATAACAAACACAAGTGACATTCAACATACGCAATTTGTGCTGCTTCACTGATTGGTTGATCTCAGTACTCTGTTCCTTCAGGACTTTCAATTCGTCCTGTATTTCCAACACCGTTCTGGCAAACTCCCCAATATGCCGGTCGGCCAGTTCCATTGACTCTTTGATCCCAACACTCTGTCCCTTCAAGGCTTCCAAACCACCACGCATCTCCAGTTTCGCACTATCCAGGCACAGTTTCGCCTCATCAACTGACTGGATCATCTTAGCAGCCTTTTCATCCAAGGCTTTGACACCAGTATCAATCTCCAGGGTCAAGTGTCTGTCAAAACAATTAGGATCAGGTCACGTATAGCAGGTGCAACGCACATCTGATCTATGCCCATGGCATTCATCAACAAGCCTTGGAGCTTGCCTATACTGTCGACAGTCTTATTAAGATCGGCCTCCTTTAGTGGCCACATCAATCCTTGCATGCCACTTTTGTGCCCAAGATGCTTTTCCAGCACTGCCAGGAAAGTCTTCATATCGCCATGCAGCGCCGCCTGGATACTGTCCATGTTGCCATCCAGCACCACCTGGATACTCGTCTCGATACTCTCCATGTTGTTATCCGTCGCCGCCTCGAGACGCCCCATCTCGATGCTCTCCACATTGCCCTCTGATGCCACCTCGATAGTCCCCACCGTCTCGCCACTCAACGCTGCCCGGAGACTCCTCATCTCGCCACCGCAATGACGAAGAAGATCATTTAAAGCTAACAAACGAGAGGACGTCTCCAATCGGGAAGTCTCTCCTCTCTCATCCTTTACTAGTCGTGAGACTTGTTTAAGCACGACCCACAGTCCAACCAGCTCTTTAATGATCCGTTCACGATTTCTGGATGCGTTCTTCACGCCAGATCCATAATAATAACACGCGCCGATGTTCACTCCCGTGAGTTGAATAACGGCAATGACATTGGCTGGTTGGTATTGGTTTTTGTTAGCATGCTAAGTACTCGAGATACGGGGTGTCAACAACTTGCCTACTATCCCCAGATTTCCCAGGGCAGCCATAGTGTCGTGTTGGTTGTACTCGAGAGCAGAGCGTCAACGTGGCTATCGTGTTCCCATGACGTGCCAGGCGCTCACAGAAGCTCACAGCTTATTTGGCAGTGCCTCGCCAAAGCTGAACGCCATGCCACGATGCGCACACAGCACACATTCAATGCAGTATTCATTGTCCACCGTATGAACAGAGAAGGTTGCAATGCAATGTGGCAATGACAGCGAGGGATCTGCGGCCAGCTGAAACTCTTGTTGTCGCTCCTTGGGCAATGTTCTCATGCCTTGAAGGCGTCATAGCTCTGGGTCTCAACATAGCCAGGCTCACACGCAATATGCAAACTGACACGGATTCTAGCATTTATTTGGTTACTTTTGACGGATAACAGGACTACCGCGAATCCTATGAGAAGGAAGATGGTCAGAATGTGTTGCTCGTTATAAAATATGAGGAGCCGGTTGCCCTTCATGTACTTACTCTTGAACTCTGGTACTCGTTACTGTAACTATAACTTTAGATGATTTACATGAAAGCTTTGGATGCCTGATCTTGAAGCTTGAGTCACGTCATGGGTCTTTTACGAAATCTACCGTCACGGTCATGATCCTCGATAACGCTTCGCAGCGGTGTACTACTAGGATCTTAATTGCGCGATAATGACCTCAAAAGTAGGAGTGACCAGGCAGCATTGTTACCCGTTACTTCCAGCGACTTACTAGCATGTCGCAGGCCGCTCAAATACCAGATAGGTCGATCCGCATCTGTGCAGATCGAGGAGGGACCTTTTGCGACGTCCATGCGTACGCACCCCAGTTCTCTCCCTCTAGAGTATAATGACGGATCTATCTCACATCTAGGTCATATCCGGATCCCCAAGACCTCTCAGAACGAAAGGAGATCGTTGTGAAGCTGCGTACGTCGCGAAGCAGCCTCCGCCCCCGCGAGTCTCAGTCTAGTCCCTATCGTTAGTTTCTCAAGACCCAGCGAACTATCGCGATGCGCCCACGGAGGGCATTCGTCGCATCCTCGAGATTGTTACAAGTACCTCAATTCCACGAGGTCAAATCCTCAAGACAGACAAGATCGGTTCGTGGCATAGTGCAGTCTATCTACTTCTCTGAGATTCGGTCGGCAGATTACATTCGCCTCTCAACCACGGTCGCGACGAATGCGCTACTTGAGCGCAAGGGACACAGGCATGCCCTTATCACCACGAAAGGGTTCAAAGTAAATCGCCGCGTCCATACTTGTGTGCCCGGCTCATGCAACCCACAGGATCTCCTTCTCATAGGGAATCAGTCGCGTCCACGTATCTTTGACCTCAACATTCGACGCCCCTCCCCGCTCTACAGCGAAGTTGTCGAGGTAGACGAACGAGTGACGCTCGCTGGCTACACCTACGACCCCCAGGCCGCAGAGCATGCGGTGGTTTTTACCGAGGATGGCAAGGTGGCGAGAGGCTTAAGAGGTCCAGGTTGGGATGGGAAGCACGATGCAGAGGGGCCGGGTGAAGTTGTGCGAGGTTTGAGTGGTGAGGCTGTCAGGATCATCACAAGACCAGGTGAGCGCAGCCGTCGTCATCCTCAACGCCACCTCACGTGCATTCAGACGAGACATCGGTCAGGCGCGACCTTGAGTCCCTTTACTCCAAAGGATACAATTCTCTCGCAATCGTATTTGTGCACTCATACACATACCCGGACCACGAACTCTTCGTTGGTCGAATCGCACGCGAGATTGGCTTCCAGCAAGTGTCGATCTCCAGCCAACTGATCCCCATGATCAAGATGGTTCCGCGCGGCGTATCGAGCACCGCCGACGCATATCTCACGCCGATCTTGATGGAGTACCTGGATGGGTTCTTCAAAGGGTTCGATGACATGTTGCGACGGGGGTCAGGAAAAGAGGCAAAGGACGAGCGGGAAGCGGGGACGAAGCAAGGAGATGAGGGATTGCATGACCCGCGGGTGGAGTTCATGGGATCGGATGGTGGGCTCTTAGACCTTGACAACTTCTCGGGACTCAAGAGCATATTGAGTGGTCCGGCTGGTGGCGTGGTGGGATACGCACTTACGAGTTGGGACGAGGAACGGCGGCAGCCAGTCATCGGGTGAGTAATAACTACCCGCCACCTACATTTCATGGACGTGATCATAGCCTCGATGTGGGCGGGACATCCACCGACGTGTCGCGCTACTCGGGCCGATACGAGACGGTGTACGAGACGACGACGGCAGGAATCACGATCCAGTCACCCCAGTTGGACATTAACACCGTCGCAGCCGGTGGGGGTTCTCGCCTCTTCTGGCGGAACGGGCTCTTCCAAGCAGGACCTGAGAGTGCCGGCGCCGAGCCGGGACCCGCTTGTTATCGGTAAACCCCAGCACTGCCCAATGTTTTCTGTGCTGATCTTGAATGCAGCAAGGGCGGTCCCCTTGCGGTGACAGACGCGAACCTACTTCTAGGTCGGCTAATACCGTCATACTTCCCGAATATTTTTGGGAAGTCTGAGAAGGAGCCGCTGGATGTGGAGGCTAGTCGACGTGCATTTGAGGAGCTGGCCGGACGTATCAACAGCGATCCAAGTATCGCCAAGCGAATGGATATGGACGAGATTGTATACGGGTGAGCAACATATCTCTTCTCCGATCCTCGTTAACACAATACGCACTCAGATTCATTAAAGTCGCCAACGAGACAATGTGTCGACCGATTCGTGCTCTTACCGAGTCTCGTGGATTCGCAACGAGTAAGCATATGTACGTGCTGTGTTCTACTCTCGGCCCTTACTCTGTGTTTCCTGGTCTCATCTTTTATATGTAGCCTGGCAAGCTTTGGCGGTGCGGGAGGTCAGCATGCGTGCGAAATTGCACGCCTGCTAGGCATCAAGACTATTTTGATCCACCGCCATAGCTCTATACTGTCAGCGTACGGCCTCGCATTAGCCGACAGGTGCGTTATTTAGATCCCCACGGCCAGCATGAGCATCTCAGTCGTCTTACAGGGCATATGAGCTTCAAGAGCCGTCCTCAACGCAGTACAACACGTCTACCAAGGCGGGGTTGATTTCGCGATTAGATGCACTTGCGAAGAATGTTACATTGGAGCTCAACCGACAGGGCTTCAAGGGCGCGCGCTTGCGCACGGAACGCATGCTGAACATGCGTTTTGAGGGCACAGACACGGCGCTCATGGTACTGTGCGAGGGAGACGAGGTAGATACTGAAGACTTTGAGGCGGCATTCAAGCGAGAATACAAGAAGGAGTTTGGGTTTTTATTGGAGACGAAGATCGTCGTAGACGATGTCAAGGTGTGTGCACATGATGTGATGTTCTTGCATTCCTATGCTCAATAAAAGTGAATGTCAGGTTCGTGGTATCGGCAAGACCTTTGACACGCTTGGGCCCTCGGTATTCAGCGAGCTTGCTTCGCTGTCACCACCACCGCGCGCAGCATCGGACTCCAAAATAGATTCACGATACAGCGTATACTTTGAAGATATTGGGCGCTTGAATGACACGCCTGTGTACCTCCTCGAGAAGCTGGATCTGGGGGATAAAGTAGCTGGTCCAGCCATGATCGTGGATGGCACGCAGACGATCGTGGTCGTCCCCGGCACCGAGGCAATTGCGTTGAGTAGACATCTGGTGATCAATGTCAACACTGGAGAGGAGGACTTGCAGAAATGAGCGCATTTGAAGAGCTGTGTATGACGGACAAATGGCACGGCGCAGAGATGTAGACCAGAATGTGCAGGTTTGGCATTCTCTGTTATTATTTCCTTCGCCGCAATGTACAATATCTACACCGGTTTATGGGTCCTCATATCCCTGCACTTGTCTGCGTGGCCGGTTGGGTACTACACGATGACATTGGTTAACCTCGCAATCAAGGATAGATGGTGGAAACAAGAGGTAGCTGGGAGCGCCGCGCTTCATACGAAGAGGCGGGCTTGTGTGAAATGTGAGGCACGCTGGACGAACCTGGGTAACTAGTGGGCACCCTTGCCTCGGGTTTCCAGCCCATGCTTGTGCGAATGGGGGGAACAACGGCGACAAGGACGGGGCCTATGCCGCCCAATACCAGAGAAAAGAATATGACTGGCTTCTCGTGTGCGAACTGGCGCTATTAAGAGGCGGAGCGTCAGACGCGTTGCGCAGCGACTGGAATGAAGCTAAACGAAACCAACCGTGGATCTATAGGCGTTCCGCCATGGTGAAATGACCGATCCCAGTATGGCCGACATCGTGGTTTATGATGGCTGGGAGAGCGTGGGCAGAGCACCCACCCACGTGCACCCATAGACGCCAAGCAAGAATGAGGCCGCCGTCTCCCTCCATCCCCGAACGCGAGTTTGCGCTTTCCGTGCTCAAGCAGTCTCTGCGCCTCGATGGGCGGACGCCCCTCGAGATGCGCATGCCCGCATTCCGGTTTGGCCCGGAGCTGGGGTGGGTCGAGTGCGCGCTGGGCAAGACACGGTGCGTTTTTCATTCGGTTACATGTGTTCTTTCGAGTATACGTTGTGTATTTACTCTTTCAGCGCAGCGTCGTGGCGCACGTCGATGCGAAGATGGTGAAGCCCCTTCCCGAAAGGCCGTTCGAGGGCATAATCACGATACACTCTGAACTATCACCGATGGCGTCTACCGAGTATGAGGCGGGGCGGTGTGTTTTGTTTTACGTTTGCGTTTCGGCGCGAGTTTTAATAAGCGTTTCCGTGAAGCAAGGCTTTCGGAGGAGGAGGTCCTCCTCGCGCGGCTGCTGGATAAAGTGCTGCGCCGCAGCGACGCCGTGGACAAGGAGTCCCTGTGCATCCTCGCCGGACAGCGCGTGCGTCTGCCTCGCCGTCTCATGTCGTGTTCGTTGCCGTTGCGCGTGCTGAAAGCAACCCTGTGTTGCACTCGGACAGGTGTGGCATCTCCGGCTGACGCTGCACTTCCTCGCAGATGCGGGGAACATCCTGGACTGTGCGTGCCTGGCGGGCATCACGGCACTCAAGCACTTCCGCCGCCCCGACGTCGAGGTCATAGGGGACGACGTCACCGTGGTCAGCCCGAACCCACGCCCTGCATTTCATTCTTCCTATAAATAACCTGACGCACGCCCGTATTTTACATTCTTTTTTTTCCAGCATCCGCCGTCGTCGCGGGCGCCCGTCCCGCTGTCGATCAACCACACGCCCCTGTGTCTCACCTTCGCGTTCTTCATCGACCCGGAGACGCCCCCGATCCTCGACCCGGCGCAGCTGGAGGCGACGCTGAGCAGCGGGAGCATGACGCTCGCCATGAACGCGCAGCGCGAACTGTGCGTCGTGCAGAAGGCCGGCGGCGTGCCCCTGCCCGTCGACGAGATCCTGCGCTTAGTCGGTGCGTGTTCGCTGTTGTTTTTTTCGATATGCAAGTCGTTTTTTCGTGCTCATGTGCTGTCCAGAGGTCGGCGTGCAGAAAGTGAAGGAGCTGGATGTGCTCGTGGAGGCGGCGCTGCAGGAGGACTGGAAAGGACGCCGCATCGAAGTGCGGTGAATGCCCACCGCTACCGCTACCGCGTGCGGCCGTTCCGAGAGTCGACAAAATGAATGTGATGATGTGCAATCGCGAGGGGCACGGCACGGGAGGGCTGATTAATCGGGCACAGGTGCATGATGTGGCCGGCCTACTTACCTTACCGATTTTTGTCTCTCTGGCCTGAGACACCGATGCCACGCACGGGCATCCGCAAAAGTAAAAACTCGTCCCACGACTGTCGAACAGTCACGTCGGTGATCATCTGTACATCAGCCATTTAAGGCTAATCAAATCAGGGTTGTCACATCCAAATCACCAAGCTATTCCAAGGCTGATCGCCATCACTAGCACAAGCGGGTTGTAAACATGTGTACCCGGCGCTTGAGTCGTTCATCCTCCTCGGACTCGGAAAATATCGAAAGGCAAAACCAACTATAGTGCATTAACGTTACGCTACATGCAAAGAAGAGTCCAAGTCCGCCCCCCCACGTCCTCGAACGAACAGTCGTGCAAGCACAGCACAGCAAGAAAGAAAAAGGAAAAGGAAAACGTGGATGCGATTAACCCGTTCCGTCGGCCGTGTGAGGAGGCTCATTCTCATTATAATTAATGGTAGCGGGGTATCGGTATGAACCGTTTCGTCGTGATGATTGCGTGCGGTTGTTGTTCCAAGAAGGGGGGTATTGCCGTGACTCCGGGGGCGCGGGACGGAACGGAGGTGGGCTGCATCATGCGGTGACGTTGCCCGTCCGCTGGGCGACGCCGACGCGCGTGTTCTGCTGGTCGAACACGGCGTATATGCTCTGTGTGTCGAGAAGCGCAGCGAGCGTGGTAAGCGTTCGCTGCAAAAAAAAAAAAAAAAAACGCATGTGCTATTACGTACCTTGAGGAAGACGTCGCCGAGGATGTCGAATGGGTTGTTGCCCCTGCTCTGGATCTACAGCGCCGTGAGAAACGAAACACAAAAAAAGAACTAGTAAAATGGAATGCAACGTGCACGCACCCCGCCAAACGTCATCCCATTGCCCGCGTCGCCAAACGCGAAATCGTCCGGGTTCACCGTGTACAGCGCGTTTCCCACCGCGAACGACACCGTCGGGACTGCAACGCCACAAAAAGGCGCAAGAAAAGGGTTCTTTAATAGGACTATCCGCGTAAAACGGAACACGCACCCTGGGCGTCGCTGGGGTAGACCCAGCCGCCCTGCGCGGCGTCGAGCGTCGCGCCGGGGATGGCGGCGTAGATCGCGCGCGCGGTCGCGTCGGACACGAGGGCGAGCGTCGTGCCCGTGTCGAGGATCGCCGCGTTGGCGGGCTGCGAGATCTGTATGCGGATACGCAGCGATACGATGCCGCAGCGCGAGCGCGGTCAGGGAGGGAAGGAGGAAGGAAGGACGCGGCACGCACCGTGTTGCCGTTGACGGTCGCGGACTCGCTCGCGAACATCCAGAAGCCCATCGAGTTGTCGACGGGCGTGAATGCGATGCTGAATAGTAAGTAGTAAGTAGTGCGCGGTGGTGATGTTAAAAAAAATGGCGCCATGCATGGGCGTGGCTTACTCTGCCTCGTTGACGCCCGCGCGCGCCGCGTCGATCCCGCCGAACGTGTAGAAGCCCTTGCTGTCGCCCCGGTCCAGCGCGACGCTAAAAAAAACCGTCATGTAAGAGGGACTGGTATCATGCGCGTTGGAGAGACAGCCGGTCACCTGAATACGCCCGGGGCGAGGCCCTGCTGGATGATATTCGCGACGGGCGTGGGGACGGACGCGGGCTGCACGGTGTTGATCGCGGGCCACGCCAGGCCCAGCAGCCTACGCCCACGCGGGATGAGTATTAGTATTAGTATTAGTATTACGCGCCGTTCGGAATCAGAGACACGGGGAGGGGGAGGGCGGGCACGCACCCGTCGCTGCCGCCTTCCTGGAGGAAGCTGGGGGAGAGCCGTTCGGCGAGCTCGACGGCCTGGTTCGGGATGGTGAGTGCGCCGATCTTGACCACTGTTTTTGGGGAGGACACAAGGTCAGGTCACGCTGCAGCTACACGGGGAAGCGCTCGGAGCATACCGTCAGAGAACACGTTTCCCTGCAAATGCGGGTCAGACGGATCTGTTACGAAGAAAAAACAGGTGGGTGCTGACGCTAGCGCTAGACCCGTCCCCGTAGGAGATATTCCACGTGGCGCCGGAGACGGGCTTGGACGTCGAGGACGCGGCGGGCTTGTAAATCGTCTGGGCACGCGGCAGAAGCGCACGTGAGCGGAATAATAAAGTAAAAGCCGCAGAAGGGGTATTAGTATACGCACGTGGCCCGCCGTGTTCGCGCGCAGCTCGCTGCTCCACACCCAGAGGTCGCTGGAGCCCGTGTCGAAGTCGAGGTTGAGGGTCACGCCCGGGGTGCCGACGGTGACGGGGACGACGTACTCGAGGTCGTTCTGCACGTCCTCCGCGGGGACCTCGGAGGCGGGGCCCGCTGCGGGGGCGGGCGGGGATGAGTATATAATATAGGATGGGCTGGAGACGGGAATGATTGGATTGGGACGCACTGTCTTGGCCGGTGGTGGGGACGGGCTTCGCTTTGGGGCGGCTGGGGTGGCCGCGGTGGGGCCGGGTATGCGCGTCCTGGGCGGGGGTCTCGCGCTTCAAGACGCGGCCCTCGCGCCCCACGAAGACCGGGCTGTCGAAGTTGTACCGGCGGGCGGCGCGCGCGTACGCGGCGGGCCCCGAGCGCGGGGTGCGGCTGGTGGCGTTGCGGGCGAGCTCGAGGGTGGTCGTGGTCGTGGGCGTGGGCTTGGGGGCCTTGGGGGCCTTGGAGCTGGGGGCGAGGCTGCGGAGGAAGGCCTTGATCTTGCTCAGCGCTGGGGGAGACATGGTGGGGGTAGGGTGGGGGGGAGAGTGGGGGGGATGTGTAATTAGGCGGGATTGCCATGGGGAGGGCTGTTATATAGTCGTGACAGCGAAGTGTCGGGGTGATACATCGAAGTGATAGCTGCGCTTCCTTATCGCTGCCAGGAGGAGCATCTGATCCGAGCCTCGACGCGCAGAATTCAGATCTTCTCGCGCACGGTGCTTCTTCGCATATGAATAGCGAAAAAGGAGCAATGCACCCACGGCGGCGGCGTGGGAGGGTGTGGAGGGTCACGTGCAGCGCCACATGCGGCATCACGCTGACAAAGCCACATCGGGCTGCATGCGGACATAGCACTCCTGACAGGCTGCCTCCCCTATGCACGGCAGCCTTGTGCGTGGAGTCACCTCGCGCTCCTATGGCGCACTGCACGGATATTGGATGCACGGTGACTGTATGTGTGTTCGATGCTGGATACAGCCGAGGCAGAAGAGACCCGGCAAATAAGTGGTCGCGGAGCCGCATGCCAGCCGGGGCACGTCACGCGTGGCAGCGTCGGTGACTGTAGTCTTTGGAGCAGAGAATGGAAGCAGTGCACATGCCTCGTGCACATACTGCATAGGAGAAGACAGGAGTGCACAGCACAGTATGAAAGCGTTTATCCGCTGGCGTAGGTGACGGGAGCGCGTCGGAGGCGGCCATCGGAGAGCTTGAATGCTCAGAGGCCCGTCATTTCAGGCAGTGGCCTTGCCGGCCACCCATCCGAGCGCCCTGGGGCATATAATCTTACTCTGAGCTTAACTGAACGTCAATTTATCTAGTCATATGTATTACACTATATGAAAACAGCTCGTCTAAGAGTTAAACGCGGGGGGTGGGTGGTTGTGGGCGGTGCTTATGTCAGGTTTTAGGTCAGCATTGGTCAGCTGGCCAATCGGACGCGAGCGGCGCAGCCGCGAGCTACAAACGCTGCGCAGCCAGGTCACGTGACCGGTTCGCGAACATACGCGAGTGGTCCGTGCACGACCCTTCGCTTGGTATAAAGAGAGCGATGCTGCAGAACCGCACTCCCCACTGGTGTCCTCCTGTGTTCTGGCTGTGGTGGGCTTACTACTGCTTTGGCTGGGGTCTTGGTGTCTTTCTGTGTGTCTCTGGGTGTCTTTCTGTGTGTCTCTGGGTGTCTCTGGGCTTCTTTGGCTGTGAATTGACACCAGCTTCTGCTTCAATGTCCTGTATATTTTTTGATATTTTTTCGCAAATTGCTATCAATACACCTAACTTGCTAACCTTAATAATAGCCAACTTAAATATCCTGTACATTTTTTGATATTTTTTCGCAGATAGAAATCAATAAATCTAACTTCCTAACCTTAATAACAGCCAACTTAAATATCCTATACATTTTTTTGATATTTTTTCGCAAATAGATATCAATAACTTATTCTGACTTTGCTAAAGTTAATAACAACTTCTGTTTTAATGTAGTGTTTTTTTTTATTATCTTTTTTCAAAAAATAAATATAGATATCAATAAATTATCCTGACTTTGCTAAAATTAATGGCAACAGCTGCTTAAATGTGGTTTCTTTTCCTATTTTATATATGTCACAAAATAGATACTGATACATGTCCCTGATATGTGTGAGGACACGCTACCTGTGGGGACACGCTATTACCTGTGGGGACACGTTACGTATGGGGACACGCTACCTGTGAGGACACGTTACGTGTGGGACATGTTATGTGTGGGGACATGTTATGTGTGGGGACATGTTACATGTGAGGACACGCTACCTGTGGGGACACGCTACCTGTGAGGACACGTTACGTTTGGGGACACACTACCTGTGAGGACACGTTATGTTTGGGGACACGCTACCTGTGAGGACATTACATGTGAGGACATGCTACCAGTGGGGACACGCTACCGGTGGGGATATGTTACGTGTGGGGACACGCTACCTGTGAGGACACGCTACCTGTGGGGACACGCTACCTGTGGGGACACGCTACCTGTGGGGACACGCTACCTGTGGGGACACGCTACCTGTGGGGACACGCTACCTGTGGGGACACGCTACCTGTGGGGACACGCTACCTGTGGGGACACGCTACCTGTGGGGACACGCTACCTGTGGGGACACGTTACATGTGGGGATATGCTACCTGTGAGGACACGCTACCTGTGAGGACATGTTACGTGTGGGGACACGCTACCTGTGAGGACACGTTACAGGACACGCTACCTGTGAGGACATTACATGTGAGGACATGCTATCCAACTGCACTTTGGGTCTTCCCCCATTTCTGATTTTGGTATTGTTTCTGGTTCTGTGAGAGTGTCACCGGAGGATCAGCTGGCATATCGATATAACCACATTGTCAACATTCAGGATCCCCAAGATCACTATTGGATCTATTTCACAATGCACAAGCTTTGAAACCTGTGGATTATGGCAATAGGCGCAATCTGATAATCTCTGATGATTCAGTCAAGACCATTACCACTTTCATGTCTAGAGTCGCTGGGAAGGCCATCCCAGAGGTCGAGAGAGAGGTCTGCATGTTCGGCTGTTCCATGGGGGCATACATGATTCATGGTAATATATGATCAGGGATATATTTTGCATGATCCTATTTGCCACAATGCACTTGACCTTACTGATTCACTTGACCTTACTGATGCATTTGACCTTACCAAGGCACTTGACCTACACCCCCGCGCGAAGCGCGGGTACCCACCTAGTTCCTATAGGTGAAAGCGGCTCGGTGGGTTGTGGGCGTCGAGCTTATGTCAGGTTTTAGGTCAGCCTTAGTCAGCTGGCCAATCGGACGCGAGCGGCGCAGCCGCGAGCCAAGAACCCTGCGCAGCATGGTCACATGACTGTTTGCGTTCCAAATTAGGTCAGCAGCGAGCGGCGCAGCCGCGAGCATAGAACGCTGCGCAGCGGTCACGTGACCTGTTCGCGACCAGAGCGCGCATATGCGAGCGTGGTCCGTGCACGACACGCGCGCGCGGTATAAAGGCCGAACGGTAAGGAGGGAACGCCAGGAACCTGCCCAACCGGCGATTCCTCTCTCTGCTGTCTGCTCTGCTCTGTCTGCTGTCTGCTGTTTGCTGTCTGCTGTCTGCTGCTTTAGCTGGCTGGCTATTGGTAGGTAATATCTTTTTGTTAATGCATTGCCATGTATTTTATTATATTTCTGTTGGCAATTTTATTGGTTCCTTTTTGTTTTCATCATATAGTTGTCACATGTGCATTATATTTTTGTGATTTTTTTCGAAAATAGATTTAAATAACATCCAAAGACTGCTGAAAAAAAATGTTTTAATATCAATATTTTTCAGGTTTTTTTCGCAAATAGACATCAATAAGTTTCCTCTAAAATTAATGACAATAGATTCTGCTTTTAAATGTGGTTTGTTTTATTGTTTTATTTACTGTAAAGCTGCTTACCAGCCACTCCTCTCTGGCTATACTGGTGGCTGGCTTACTATGGCTTTGGCTGGGCTCTGGGTTTCTCTGTCAGTCTCTGGGTTCTCTGGCTTTGGCTGGGCATTAATAACAGCTTCTGCTTCAATGTACTGTACTTTTTTGACCGCAAATAGATATCAATAAATTATCCTGACTTTGTGAAGATTGACAACAGCTCCAGGTTAAATGTACAGTGCATTTTTTTGACATTTTTCGAAAAATAGATATCCTAACTTTGCTAAAATTAATAACAGCTTCAGCTTACATGTACTGGACATTTTCTTGGCATTTTTTCGCAAAATAGATAATCCTGACTTTGCTAAAAATTAATGACAGCAGCTGCTTAAATATGGTTTCCTTGACTATTTTATTTATGTCTGTATATTTCACAAAATAGATAGTGATACATGTCCCTGAGTTTGCTAAGAGTTAATAAGTAGTAACAGCCTCTGCTTGCTTCACTTTGAGGCCCTTGGGGATATGCTACGCATGCTATACTTGAGGGTCATGCTACACACACTATGCATGGGGACACGCATGTTATGCGTGGGGACACACACGCTATGCTTGGGGACACGCCTGCTATGCATGGGGACATGCATGCCACATGTGGAGACACACTATCCATGGGGACACACACGCTATGCTTGGGGACACCCATGTTATGCGTGGAGACACGCATGTTATGCATGGGGACAAGCATGCTATGCATGGGGATGTGCACACTATATGTGGGGACACACTATGGTTGGGGGACACGGTACAAACAAGGGACACACTACAGGGGAAAACACTACAAACAAGGGACATTCTACACATGCTATACGTGGGGGACACACTACAAACAAAGGACATGCTATGCACACTATACTTGGGGGACATGTTATGCATTGGGGACACACTTTGCACACTATACTTGAGGGAGATGCTACACACACTACATGTAGGGACATGCTACACATGTGGACATGCTATGCATGGGGGACACACATGCTATAATTTAGGGACATGCTACAAACCAGGGACATGCTACAAACCAGGGACATGCTACACACAAAATACTTGAGGGACATGCCATGCACACTGTACTTGGGGACATGCTGCATGTAGGGACACACTATGCACACTATACTTAGGGACACGTTACAAACAAGTGACACACTACACACACTATACTTGAGGGACACACTATGCACACTATACTTGGGGACACAGTACACGTGGGGACATGCCACCTGTGAGGACACACTACGTGTGAGGATGCGATATGTGTGAGGACAGATGAAGTGTGATGACACACTACAGGTGAGGACATGCTAACGTGAGGTAGGGGACACACAGATATGGGAGAAATGTGTAGAGTCATTACCTGTTATGTATCGGGTTTGGCTCTAAAAGGACTGCAGCTTCAACTTATCTGTTGCGCCCCCAACTATCATCCTAAGTATTTTGGAGATTGGAGATCAGAAGTTGGAGGAGGTCAAGTATTATAACTGAAGAGGTAAGGGTTCAAGAATTAAGTGAAGTTGGATATCAGAAATCGAGTTGGAAGACGGAGGTCAGAGAGACAGAGGCCTTGCAAGTACTTGCTCTGCTAAGAATAGGAAACAGTGCAAAGGGAGTCACATATTAAAGTTGATTATCTAATTGTAGAACAGAGGCATACGTGACTGGGTTTTATACAAAGAGCTGAGACAACATGTCAGAAGGTAGAGAGGTAAGCAATTCCAGTGCAAGCGAAAGTCACTAGGATAAATGGAGTAAGTAACTAATATGGAACAAGGGGAACTACAAGGGGGTGCCGGGTAGAACTAAGAACAATCAATAGGCAAAAGAACAAGGGGAATGTGGGTCTAATTGATAGTGGAACAAATGGATCTCCTGATGCTCCAGACTTGCTATGCTAAGGGTCAAGTAGGGAAGGCCGGTGAATAGAGTCAAAAGGGGAAGTATGTGAATAGTAAAGAACAAGGGGATCAAAAGGTCAAAGTGTGGACGTTGCAGAAAAGTTTGATTTACCCAAGGTGTTTGACCTTACCGATGCGTTTGACCTTACCGAGGCGTTTGACTTGCACCCCCGCGCGAAGCGCGGGTATCCACCTAGTCTAAGAGTTAAACGAGCACGGTGGGTTGTGGGCGCACCGCTGACAAATAATGTTACGTAAAAATTAGGTCAGCGGAGCGAGCGGCGCAGCCGCGAGCCTAGGCCCCTGGCCCAGGCCAGACCATTGACGCTGCGCAGCAGCGTCCCAGGTCACGTGACCGGTTCGCGTTCGTCGCGACCATACGCGAGGGTGGTCCGTGCACGACCCTTCGCTTGGTATAAAGAGAGCGATGCTGCAGCACCGCACTCCCCACTGGTGTCTTCCTATGTTCTGGCTGTACTGGTGGGCTTACTATTGCTTTGGCTGGGCGCTGGGTGTCTTTGTGTGTGTCTCTGGGTGTCTCTGGGTGTCTCTGGGTGTCTCTGGGTGTCTCTGGGCTTCTCTGGGCTTCTCTGCCTTTGGTTGTGAATTGACACCAGCTTCTGCTTCAATGGCCTGTATATTTTTTCAATATTTTTTCGCAAATAGCTATCAATAAACCTAACTTGCTAACCTTAACAATAGCCAACTTACATATCCTGTACATTTTTCGATATTTTTTCGCAAATAGACATCAATAAATCTAACTTGCTAACTGCAATAACAGCCACCTTAACTATCCTGTCAATTTTTTTGACATTTTTTCGCAAATGGATATCAATACTGACTTTGCTCAAGTTGATATCAACTTCTGTTTTAATGTAGTGTGTTTTTGTTTATCTTTTTTTGAAAAATAAATATAGATATCAATGAATTATCCTGACTTTGCTAAAATTAATACCAGCTTCAAGGTAAATGTACTGTACATTTTTTGACATTTTTTCCAAAGGTAGATATCACTAAATTATCCAGGCTTTGCTAAAATTAATGACAACAGCTGCTTGAATGTGGTTTCTTTTGCTATTTTATGTATGTCTATATATGTCACAAAATAGATACTGATACATGTCCCTGATATGTGTGAGGACATGTTACGTGTGAGGACACGTTACGTATGAGGACACGCTACCTGTGAGGACTGGGGACACATTACATGTGAGGACACGTTATGTGTGATGACAGGCTACCTGTGGGGACACGTTACGTATGAGGACACATTACGTATGAGGACACGCTACCTGTGAGGACACGCTACCTGTGGGGATACCTGTGAGGACACATTACGTGTGAGGACACCCTACCTGTGAGGACACGCTACCTGTGGGGACACGTTACGTGTGGCGACACACTACCAGTGGGGACACGCTACCTGTGAGGACATGCTACCTACCAGTGAGGACACATTACATGTGGGGACATGCTACCTGTGGGGACACATTACGTGTGGGGACATGCTACCTATGAGGACACGTTACGTGTGATGACACGCTACCTGTGGGGACACGTTACGTGCGAGGACACGTTACGTATGAGGAAACACTACATGTGAGGACACGTTACGTGTGATGACAGGCTACCTGTGGGGACACGTTACGAGTGAGGACACGTTATGAGTGAGGACACGTTACGTATGAGGACACGCTACCTGTGAGGACACGTTACCTGTGGGGACACCCTACCTGTGAGGACATATTACGTGTGAGGACACCCTACCTGTGAGGACACCCTACCTGTGGGGACACCCTACCTGTGGGGACACCCTACCTGTGGGGACACGTTACGTGTGGGGACACGCTACCAGTGGGGACACGCTACCTGTGAGGACATGCTACCTACCAGTGAGGACACATTACATGTGGGGACATGCTACCTGTGGGGACACATTACGTGTGGGGACATGCTACCTATGAGGACACGTTACGTATGGGGACACGTTACGTATGAGGACACGTTACGTATGAGGACACGCTACCTGTGAGGACAGGTTACATGTGGGGACACGCTACCTGTGAGGGCACGTTGCGTGTGGGAACACGTTATGTGTGAGGACACACTACCTGTGAGGACATGTTATGTGTGAGGACATGCTACCTGTGAGGACACGCTACCAGTGGGGACACACTACCGGTGGGGACACATTACATGTGAGGACAAGCTACCTGTGGGACATGCTACCTGTGAGGACAAGCTACCTGTGGGGACACGCTACCTGTGGGGACATGCTACCTGTGGGGACATGCTACCTGTGGGGACACGTTACACGTTGGGACATGCTACCTGTGAGGACACGTTACGTGTGGGGACATGCTACCTGTGAGGACATGTTACGTGTGGGGACACGCTGCCTGTGAGGACACGCTACCTGTGAGGACACGCTACCTGTGCAGACATGCTACCTGTGAGGACACGTTACGTTTGGGGACACGCTACCTGTGAGGACACGTTACGTGTGAGGACACGCTACCTGTGAGGACACGCTACCTGTGCAGACATGCTACCTGTGAGGACACGTTACGTTTGGGGACACGCTACCTGTGAGGACACGTTACAGGACACACTACCTGTGAGGACACGTTACATGTGAGGACATGCTATCCAACTGCACTTTGGGTCTTCCCCCATTTCTGATTTTGGTATTGTTTCTGGGTCTGTGAGAGTGTCACCGGAGGATCAGCTGACATATTGATATAACCACATTGTCAAAATTCAGGATCCCCAAGATCACTATTGGATCTATTTCACAATGCACAAGCTTTGAAACCTGTGGATTATGACAATAGGCACAATCTTATAATCTCTGATGATTCAGTCAAGACTATTACCACTTTCATGTCTAGAGTCGCTGGGAGGCCCATCCCAGAGGTCGAGAGAGAGCTCTGCATGTTTGGCTGTTCCATGGGTGCATACATGATTCATGATACTATATGATCAGGGATATATTTTGCATGCTCCTATTTACCCCAATGCATTTGACCTTACTGATTCACTTGACCTTACTGATGCATTTGACCTTACCAAGGCGCTTGACCTACACCCCCGCGCGAAGCGCGGGTACCCACCTAGTTACACTATATGAAAACAGCTCGGTGGGTTGTGGGCGTCGAGCTTATGTCAGGTTTTATGTCAGCCTTAGTCAGCTGGCCAATCGGACGCGAGCGGCGCAGCCGCGAGCCAAGGACGCGAGTGGCGCAGCTGGCCCAAACCGGATCATGCCGGGCTGCCGGTTTGCGCCAGTCTTCTGGCTCCAGCGCTCAATGCGGCTGCGCAGCGTTCTGGAGCGCGCTCGCGGCTGCGGTTTATGCCTGTCTGCCGGCTCAGGCGCTCAAAGCAGCGCTGCGCTGGCAGAACGCTGCGCAGCCGCATCTGCGCACTCCACCACCCTCCTCTCCTCTCTGCCTACTAGATAGAATAAAATTGTGTGAGAGTGAAACAATAGATAGCCTATATAGTGTAGACTACAAAAGATCTCTTCCCAGGGAGATCTCTGCTCTGAACTATTGGGGTTGACCTCTTCAGTGGGGCAGCTTTTTCTCTGCTAAGGAGCCAGGTAGTCATCCCAGGCGGCCTTAGAGGGAGCTACAATTGCATTGCAGTTCTCTTAGTGTTGACTTGCACTACTGGTGGCTGAAGAAGACATCTCCCAGGACCAGGACCAGGACCAGGACCTTTTACTGGAATTATTCCAGTTGGATAGCCGAAGAAGACTTGGATATTTTCATCAATCAATTTCCCTGTCCCTTCCTTGGTATGTATATATTTCTCTGTGGTCTGGTGTGAGCCATCTGACATTTATTTATTTTATTTTAAATAGAAATTAATAAATTCCCTTGACTTTGCTTAACAAACAATTACCTGTCCCTTCCTGGGTATGTATGTATTTCTCGGTGGTCTGGTGTGAGCTGTCTGACATTTATTTAATTAGGTTAATTAATAGATTCCCCTGACTTTGCCCAAGATAAATTAACAACAACAGCATCTGCTTGCAAATGTAAGTTGAATTCTGGTAGCTTGATTGTTCCTCTAAGCTTATACCTGCATTTCTCAGGTATCCATCTACTCCAGAGAGAAATCGTCAGCAGGAGCGTGAAAGGGCAAGGGAGGAGCAGGAGGGTCATATGACATCGCCCACTGATCGGAGAGCACGTGCGCTTGCTGCTGCTGCTGTCAGAGCTCAGGACCAGCCACCCCCTCCCCCACAGCCTTTTGCCATCCCTCACCCTCCTCCTAGAAGCAATGTCGCTGATCCTTTTCAACAACCTGTGGCCGGGCCATCACGTCCTCCTATGCTTGCACCCTCTTCACGTCTGCCCATGCTGGCACCCTCATCACGTCCTCCTAATCTCAGTCCTGGAGAGCAGGTGGCAGCCCTTCATGCTCAGTTAGCAGTTATCCCACCATTACAGCCCCTGAGAAGAAATAGGCCAGACCCTGTACAGCCAGCTCCTATAGTAGGTTCAGCAGCCATTGCAGACTTGCGTGCTCAGGCAGCTGCATTGCGGCCTTTGGGAAGGCACAGGCCTGCATCTGTACAACCAGCGCCTCCTCCTGTAGTAGGTTCTGCAGGAGTGGCAGCATTGCGTGCTCAGGCCAATGCAATAAGACCAATGCCTCCGCTACTCCCTGCGCTTTTGCGGCCTCTTCAGCGACTCCCTGCACCTCCTCAGCCTCCTCAGCCACTCCCTGCACCTCCTCAGCCTCCCCAGATGTTCCCTGCACCTCCTCAGCCTCTCCCTGCACCTCCACAGCCTCCTCAGCCACTCCCTGCACCTCCTCAGCCTCCTCAGCCACTCCCTATGCCTCGGCAGCGTCCTCAGCGACCTCCTCCTTTTATTCCACTCGGTCGCTCTAGAATAATCGAGGCAGATGTGCTGCGTCATGATCTGGGTCCCATGGTTGTTCCCTGCCCTGACTGTGGAGCATTACACTGGATGGCAGAACGCCTGCAGAAATCCTCAAATGTGTGACCCAGGTTTGGTGATTGCTGTATGGAAGGAAAGGTGCAGCTGGAAGACCTGCCAGAGCCCCCTCAGCCATTGAAACAGCTCTTAGAAGGCCAGGACCCTGAGGCAAAAGGATTTCGCCAGAATATCAGGCAGTATAATGCTGCGTTTGCATTCACTTCTGTGGGGGCCAACTTTGACCAAGATTTGCTTCGGGAGGGTCGTGGTCCATATGTGCTCAAGCTACAGGGTGAACTGTATCATCTCCATGGCTCTCTCCTCCCTGACAATGAAGACGATCCAAAGTATGCCCAGCTTTACATATATGATCCTGCACTGGCTTTGGCAAAGAGAAAAAATCGTAATGAGCGTCTGTCTCCAACTATCATGGGAGACTTGCAGGAAATGCTCCTGCTATGCAATCCTCATGTGCGCACATATAAACAAGCAGCTGAGAGGCTCAGAGCTCAAGAACAGAATGGTGACATCCAGGCAAGGCTCACATATAGGGCACACAGGGATCCTAGGAGATATAATGTCCCAACTGCAGATGAGATTGCAGTCGTTCTTCCTGGAGATGGCATCGACCCTGGACCTAGGGATATTATTGTCCAGCTCAGAGGTGGACGTTTCAGAAGGGTATTGGATACCAATGCAAACTATGCCTCTCTGCACTATGTCTTGCTCTTTCCCAAGGGAGAGTTGGGATGGGAACCAGATATTCCTTATCATGAGCCAGAGCGTGCTCGGCAGGCCAATCCCAATCCAAACAGACGGACACAGGTCACCCAAATACAGTACCATGCGTATCGTCTGTTCCAGAGAGCGAGAGAACCTACAACACTCCTGCGTGGTGGCAAATTGTTCCAGCAGTACATTGTAGACTCCTGGGCTGCTGCAGAGCAAAGCAGACTGAGGTGGATCAGGGCCAATCAACACACTCTGCGTGCTGAGCAGTATAACCAGATGGTAGATTCATATGGAGGCTTGGACAATGACATTGGAGATGCAAACAGCTTGGGCATAAAAGTCATTCTGCCTGCGACATTTCAAGGAAGTACACGGGACATGAATCAAAACTGCCAGAACTCCCTGGCCATTGCAACAAAGAAGGGTCCCCCTGATTTATTTATTACCATGACTGCCAATCCAAAGTGGGATGAGATAGTGGCCGAGTTGCTCCCTGGACAAACTGCTCAGGACAGACCTGACCTGGTGTCGCGGGTGTTTCACCTCAAAAATAAATACCTCATTGACTTGATCGTCAAGGACAAGATCTTTGGAGAAACCGTCGCTCGCGTTCACACTATTGAATTCCAGAAGAGGGGGCTCCCACACATGCACCTGCTTACCTGGTTCGATAGGGAGTCCAAGGTCAAACATCCACATGAGGTGGATTCTATGATTTCAGCAGAGTTCCCTGATCCAGAGACACATCCTGTCCTCTACCAGTTGGTCTGTGAGCTGATGACACATGGTCCCTGTGGACAAATGAATCCAAATGCACCCTGCATGGAAAATGGCAAGTGCAAGAAAGGCTTCCCAAAGCCATTCTGTGAGGAGACCGTTGTGAATGTAGATGGATATCCAAAATATCGTCGTCGCAATGATGGAAGGCTGCACAATGTCAGAGGTGACATGCTGGACAACAGATGGGTTGTGCCATACTCTCCTCTGCTCTTGCTCAAACTCCGGTGTCACATCAACCTTGAATTCACCTTCAGTGTGAGGTGCGTCAAGTATATCCACAAGTATCTATACAAGGGCCACGATCGGACCACGATGGAGTTTGGTGTCGACCACGATGAGATAAAGAAGTACCTGGACGCTCGCTATGTCAGTGCTCATGAGGCCTGTTGGAGGTTGCTGGAGCGGGAAATCCACACCCAGGTGCCTGCAGTCATGGCACTGCCAGTCCATGAAAAAGACCAGCAATCAGTCATTTTCAATCCTGATGCTGATCCGCTCACCATCATGAACAGGGTTGAGGGGTCAAAGACAGCGCTCATGGCTTACTTTGAGGCCAATGCTGCCTATCCTCATGCACGCGATGTGCTCTATGTGGATTTTCCTGAGCATTTTACCTGGAAAAAAGAGGAAAGGGTATGGACACCACGTCAAAGGGGATATAGCATTGGACGCCTTCACTTTGCAAGCCCAAAATCAGGAGAGAGATTTTATTTGCGCACTCTCCTCACGGTGGTCAAGGGGGCCAGATCCTTTGAGGAGCTTAGGACGGTGGATGGCATACAATGTGCTACTTACAAGGAGGCCTGTCTTGCCAGGGGACTTCTGGAGGATGATCAGGAGTGGAGGTTGTGTCTCCAGGAAGCCAGTGGCATGAAAACAGGCGCTCAGCTCAGACATCTCTTTGCCACCATCCTTGGCCATTGCATTCCCTCACAACCTGACAGACTATGGGACGCCTTCAAGGAGCACATATGTGATGATCTCAGACATCGGCTCCAAACAGACACAATATCCAAGAGCCACAGGATGATCAGGTCTATGATTTTGGCCTCTTTCTCTTGGATAAACTCCTTCAGCGTAATGGAATGTCCTTGAGCAGCTTTAAAGATATGCCTCGGGTGGTAGGTGAGTGGGAGGCCCTCATTGGAAACAGGTTCATAGCTGAGCAGAGGGACTATGACCCTGTTCAAGAGAGGCAGATGGCTGAGGAGGAGGTTCCCAAGCTGAATGAGGGGCAAAGGTCTGCACATGATCAGATATTACGGTCAGCACTGGACATAGATGCTCAGGGGAAACCTAACGGACAAATGTTTTTCGTCACTGGCTCAGGGGGCGCTGGGAAATCATTCACATGGAACACCCTAATCCACTCCTGTAGAGCAGAGAGTCTCATTGTGCTTGCTGTAGCCTCATCTGCAATGGCTGCACTTATCCTCACTAATGGGACAACCTCTCACAGCATGCTTGGAATTCCAATTCCTGTCCATGAGGGCTCTCTCTCCTCCATCAAAAAGAACTCTGACCAGGCTGATATGCTGAGACTGGCCAGGCTCATCATTTGGGATGAGGCTGCAATGCAGCATCGCCATGCCATAGAGGCCATTGACAGGACACTGAGGGATTTCCTTGACCAGCCTGACAGACCCTTTGGTGGCATCACAGTCGCCTTTGGAGGTGACTTTCAGCAGACTCTCCCAATTGTCCCTAAAGGCTCCAAGGAGGATATCGTGGGAGCTACCCTTCAGAAGTCATATCTGTGGCCAAAGATCAATGTCCTCCATCTGACAGAGAACATGCGGGTGAGAAATGACCCTGACAGAGCCAGGTTTGCAGAATGGCTGCAGAATGTGGGTCAGGGAAAGGATCTCCCACTAGATCATACGCTCTCACTCCCTCCTCACATGGTTTGTGGCCCTGGAATTGCAGAGCTGATCCAGGAAATATACCCTGGCATTGGCAATGCAATCCCTGCCCAGGACAATTATTTTTTAGAGCGGGCCATCCTCTGTCCCAGAAATACTGAGGTCAATGAGATCAATTCCATGGTGTTGAGGCAGTTTTCAGATGATGCTCAGGTCTTCCACTGTGCAGATTCTGTCAAGGAAACCGACTTTGCAGAGCAGTATCCTGTTGAGTATCTGAATTCCATAGAGATGGGCAGTCTTCCTCCTGCTCACTTGGAAGTCAAGCCTGGAGTGCCTCTGATGATGTTGCGCAATTTGGATAAGAAGCAAGGACTATGCAATGGGACAAGGTTGCGGTTGGTGAGGATGAGGAATAGAGTGTTGGAGGTCAGGATCATCTCAGGTCCACGTGCAGGAAATACTGCTTTCATCCCCAGGATCACTATTTCACCATCAGAGGGAGAATTACCATTTGTGCTGCAGAGGAGACAGTTTCCAGTGCATGTGGCATTTGCAATGACCATCAACAAGTCCCAGGGACAGTCTTTGGGTACGGTTGGGCTGGACCTGAGATATCCAGTGTTTGGACATGGCCAGTTGTATGTTGGTGTTTCAAGGGGAACAAGCTGGAACAAAGTGAAGGTCTTGCTTGAGGAGGGTTTGAACACAACCAACATTGTATATAAAGATGTATTACTTAGAGCTCCTTGATTTCTGATATCTACTTGATGCAAATTGATTGCTTTGATTTTCCCCAATGCACTTGACCTTACTGATATGTTAGACTTACCGATGTGTTAGACTTACTGATGCATTTGACCTTACCGAGGCGTTTGACTTGCACCCCGCGCGAAGCGCGGGTATCCACCTAGTTCCTATAGGTGAAAGCAGCACGGTGGGAGGTTGTGGGCGCGCTGACCAATGCTGACCAATGCTTGGTCATTAGTTTGTCAGCGGAGCGCGCGAGCAGCGCAGCCGCGAGCCAAGAACGCTGCGCAGCATGGTCACGTGACCGTTTGCGTTCCAAATTAGGTCAGCGGCGAGCGGCGCAGCCGCGAGAGAACGCTGCGCAGTGGTCACGTGACCCGTTTGCGACCAGAGCGCGCATACGCGAGTGTGGTCCGTGCACGACACGCGCGCACGGTATAAAGGCCGAACGGTAAGGACATAACGCCAGGAACCTGCCCAACCGGCGATTCCTCTGTCTGCTGTCCGCTATGTGCTCTGTGCCCTGTGCTCTGTGCTCTGCGCTGTCTGCTCTGTCCGCTGTCAGCTCAGTCTGCTGTCTCCTCCTTTAGCTGGCTGGCTGTCTATGGCTTTGGTTGGCTGACTATCTATTGGCTTGGCTGGCTATCTATTGGTAAGTAATATCTCTTTTTTAATGCATTCCAATGTATTTTATTTTATTTGTGTTTATAATTTTATTGGTTCCTTTTTTTTTATCATATTGCATTCACATGTGCTTTATATTTTTGTGATTTTTTTCGAAAATAGATTTAAATAAAATCCAAAGACTGCTGAAAAAAAAGTATTTTAATATCAATATTTTTCAGGTTTTTTTCGAAAATAGACATCAATAAGTTCCCTCTAAAATTAATGAGATTCTGCTTTTAAATGTGGTTTGTTTTATTGGTTTATTTACTGTAAAGCCACTCACCAGCCACTCCTCTCTGGCTATACTGGTGGCTGGCTTACTATGGCTTTGGCTGGGCTCTGGGTTTCTCTGTCAGTCTCTGGGCTTCTCTGGGTTTGGCTGGGCATTAATAACAGCTTCTGCTTCAATGTACTGTGCTTTTTTGACATTTTTTCGCAAATAGATATCAATAAATTATCCTGACTTTGTGAACAACAGCTCCAGGTTAAATGTACAGTGCATTTTCTTGACATTTTTCGAAAAATAGATAATCCTAACTTTGCTAAAATTAATAACAGCTTCAGCTTACATGTACTGGACATTTTCTTGACATTTTTTCGAAAAATAGATAATCCTGACTTTGCTAAAAATTAATGACAGGAGCTGCTTAAATATAGATTCCTTGACTATTTTATTTATGTCTGTATATGTCACAAAATAGATATTGATACATGTCCCTGAGCTTGCTAAAAGTTAATAAGTAGTAACAGCCTCTGCTTGCTTCACTTTGAGGCCCTTGGGGATATGCTACACACGCCATTGGGACATGCTATGCATGCTATACTTGAGGGGCATGCTACACACACTATGCATGGGGACATGCATATGCGTGGAGACATGCATGGGATGCGACACACACGCTATGCTTGGGGACACCCATGCTATGTGTGGAGACACTCATGGTATGCATGGAGACACTCATGTTATGCGTGGGGACACGCACACTATGCTTGGGGACACGCACGCTATGCATGGAGACATGCATGTTATGCGTGGGGACACGCACGCTATGCATGGAGACATGCATGTTATGCGTGGGGACATGCACGCTATGCTTGGGGACACGCACACTATGCTTGGGGACACCCATGTTATGCGTGGAGACACACACACTATACTTGGGGACACTCATGTTATGCGTGGAGACACGCATGTTATGCATGGGGACACACATGCTATGCATGGGGATGTGCACACTATATGTGGGGACACACTATGCTTGGGGGACATGGTACAAACAAGGGACACACTACAGGGGAAAACACTACAAACAAGGGACATTCTACACAAGCTATACTTGGGGGACACGCTACACACACTACATGTAGGGACATGCTACACATGTGGACACGCTATGCATGGGGGACACACATGCTATAATTTAGGGACACGCTATGTTTGGGCACATGCTACAAACCAGGGACATGCTACACACAGAATACTTGAGGGACATGTTATGCATGTGGGACATGCCATGCACACTGTACTGCATGTGGGGACACACTACATATGGAGACATGCTACATGTGGAGACACACTACGCACACTATGCTTTGGGACACACTACGTGTGGGGACATGCCACATGTGAGGATGCAATACGTGTGAGGACAGATAAAGTGTGATGACACACTACAGGCAAGGACACACTACATGTGAGGTAGGGGACATGAGACATGGGAGAAATGTGTAGAGTCATTACCTGTTATGTATCAGGTTTGGATCTAAAAGGACTGCAGCTCCAACTTATATGTTGCACCCCCAACTATCATCCTAAGTATTCTGGAGATCTGAGATTGGAAGTTGGAAGAGGTTGAGTATTGTAACTGAAGTAGTAAGGGTTCAAGAATTGAGTTAAGTTGGATATGAGAAATCAAGTTGGAAGACGGAGGTCAGAGAGACAGAGGCCTTGCAGGTCTAATAACCGGAGACAGTGCAAAGGGAGTGACATATCAAAGTCGATTATCTGATTGCTGAACAGAGGCACACATGACTGGGTTTTATACAAAGAGCTGAGACAACATGTCAGAAGGTAGAGGTAAGCAATTCCAGTGCAAGTAACTAGAATAAAAGTACCTAATGCGAAACAAGAGGAACTACAAGGGGGTGCAGTGTAGAACTAAGAACAATAGGCAAAAGACCAAGGGTCTAATTGGTAGCGGAACAAATGGAACTCCTGACGCTCTGGACTTGCTGTGCTGAGGGTCAAGTATGGAATGCTGGTGAAAAGAGTCATTAGGGGAAATATGTGAAGAACAAGGGGATCACAAGGTTGAAGTGCAGACATTGTGGAATAGAGTCAGAGGTGCGGGGGTACCGGAGTTGGTTGAGCATGGTCATAACATTACCTACCTTGATGTGTTATTTAGAGTTACTTTCAATCAATAAGAAGGGTTTTACTTATCTGAATGAAATTTTCTTATCCGAATGTGTTTGACTTATCCCAAGTTTGATTCACCCAATGCGTTTGACCTCACCGATGCATTGGACTTGCACCCCCATGCGAAGTGTGGGTACCCACCTAGGGAATTGATAGTGGAACAAATGGAACTCCTGATGCTCCGGAATTGCTATGTTAAGGGATAAGTAAGGAAGGCTGGTAATAGAGTCATAAGGGGAAGTATGTGAATAGGAAAGAACAAGGAGATCAAAAGGTCGAAGTGTGGACATTGCGGAATAGAGTCAGAGGAGGTGCAGAGGTACCAGAGTTGGTCAAGCAGCATGGTCATAACATTACCTACCTCAATGTGTTACTTAGAGCTACTTTTAATCAATAAGATGCATTTTACTTATCTGAATGTGTTTGACTTATCCCAAGTTTGATTTACCCAAGGTGTTTGACTTTGCTGATGTGTTTGACCTTACCGAGGCGTTTGACTTGCACCCCCGCGCGAAGCGCGGGTATCCACCTAGTCTAAGAGTGAAACGCGGGGGGTGGGTGGTTGTGGGCCCGCTGACAAATAATGTTACCAATAATATTACGTAAAACTTATGTCAGCGGAGCGAGCGGCGCAGCCGCGAGGCCTAGGCCCTGGCCCACACCATTGACGCTGCGCAGCAGCGTCCCAGGTCACGTGACCGGTTTGCGTTCGTCGCGACCATACGCGAGGGTGGTCCGTGCACGACCCTTCGCTCGGTATAAAGAGAGCGATGCTGCAGCACAGCACTCCCCACTGGTGTCTTCCTGTGTTCTGGCTGTACTGGTGGGATTACTATTGCTTTGGCTGGGCTCTGGGTGTCTTTGTGTGTGTCTCTGGGTGTCTCTGGGCTTCTCTGGGCTTCTCTGCCTTTGGCTGTGAATTGACACCAGCTTCTGCTTCAATGGCCTGTATATTTTTTCAATATTTTTTCGCAAATAGCTATCAATAAACCTAACTTGCTAACCTTAACAATAGCCAACTTACATATCCTGTACATTTTTTTGATATTTTTTCGCAAATAGATATTAATAACTTATTCTGACTTTGCTAAAGTTAATAACAATGTCTGTTTTAATGTAGTGTGTTTTTTTTTGATCTTTTTTCAAAAAATAAATATAGATATCAATGAATTATCCTGACTTTGCTAAAATTAATGACAACAGCTGCTTAAATGTGGTTTCTTTTGCTATTTTATTTATGTCTATATATGTCACAAAATAGATACTGATACATGTCCCTTATATGTGTGAGGACACGCTACCTGTGGAGACACACTACACGTGAGGACATGTTATGTGTGAGGACACGCTACCTGTGAGGACACGTTACGTGTGAGGACACGCTACCGGTGGGGACACGTTACGTGTGGGGACACGCTACTGGTGGGGACACGCTACCTGTGGGGACACGCTACTGGTGGGGACACGCTACCTGTGGGGACACGCTACTGGTGGGGACACGCTACCTGTGGGGACACGCTACCTGGGGGACACGCTACCTGTGGGGACACGCTACCTGTGGGGACACGCTACCTGTGGGGACATGCTACCTGTGAGGACACGCTGCCTGTGAGGACACACTACCTGTGAGGACACGCTACCTGTGAGGACACGTTACGTTTGTGGACACGCTACCTGTGAGGACACATTACGTGTGAGGACATGCTATCCAACTGCACTTTGGGTCTTCCCCCATTTCTGATTTTGGTATTGTTTCTGGTTCTGTGAGAGTGTCACCGGAGGATCAGCTGGCATATCGATATAACCACATTGTCAAAATTCAGGATCCCCAAGATCACTATTGGATCTATTTCACAATGCACAAGCTTTGAAACCTGTGGATTATGACAATAGGTAGAATCTTATAATCTCTGATGATTCAGTCAAGACTATTACCACTTTCATGTCTAGAGTCGCTGGGAGGCCCATCCCAGAGGTCGAGAGAGAGCTCTGCATGTTCGGCTGTTCCATGGGTGCATACATGATTCATGATACTATATGATCAGGGATATATTTTGCATGATCCTATTTACCCCAATGCACTTGACCTTACTGATGCATTTGACCTTACCAAGGTGCTTGACCTGCACCCCCGCGCGAAGCGCGGGTACCCACCTAGTTCCTATAGGTGAAAGCGGCTCGGTGGGTTGTGGGCGCTGCTGACCAATGCTTGGTCACCAGTTTGTCAGCGGAGCGCGCGAGCGGCGCAGCCGCGAGCCCCTGGCGGTTCACGCCGATCTGCGGGCTCCAGCGCTCAACCCTGCGCTGGCAACGAATGCTGCGCAGCGGTCACGTGACGCGTTCGCGCATGGTCCGTGCACGACACGCGCGCGCGGTATAAAGGCTGAACGGTAAGGAGAGAACGCCAGGAACCTGCCCAACCGGCAATTCCTCTGTCTGCTGGCTGCTATGTGCTCTGTCTGCTCTGTGCTGTCTGCTCTGTCCGCTGTCTGCTCTGTGCTCTGTCTGCTGTCTCCTCCTTTAGCTGGCTGCCTGTCTATTGCTTGGCTGGCTTTCTATTGGTAGGTAATATCTTTTGTTTAATGCATTGCCATGTATTTTATTTTATTTGTGTGTGTAATTTTATTAGTTCTTTTTTTTTCATCATAGTATTGTCACATGTGTATTATATTTTGGTGATTTTTTTCGAAAATAGATTTAAATAACATCTCAAGACCGCTGAAAAAAATGTATTTTAATATCAATATTTTTCAGGTTTTTTTCGAAAATAGACATCAATAAGTTCCCTCTAAAATTAATGAGATTCTGCTTTTAAATGTGGTTTGTTTTATGGTTTTATTTACTGTAAAGCTGCTTACCAGCCACTCCTCTCTGGCTATACTGGTGGCTGGCTTACTATGGCTTTGGCTGGGCTCTGGGTTTCTCTGTCAGTCTCAGGGCTTCTCTGGCTTTGGCTGGGCATTAATAACAGCCTCTGTTTCAATGTACTGTACTTTTTTGACATTTTTTCGCAGATAGATGTCAATAAATTATCCTGACTTTGTGAAAATTGTCAGCTTAAATGTACAGTGCATTTTTTTGACATTTTTCAAAAATAGATAATCTTGACTCTGCTAAAATTAATAACAACTTCAGTTTAAATGTACTGGACATCATTTTGACATTTTTTGAAAAATAGATAATCCTGACTTTGCTAAAATTAATGACAGCAGCTGCTTAAATATGGCTTCCTTTACTATTTTATTTATGTCTGTATATGTCACAAAATAGATATTGATACATGTCCCTGAGTTTGCGAAAAGTTAATGATACGTAACAGCCCCTGCTCGCTTCACTTTGAAGCCCTTGGGGATGTGCTATACATGCCATTGGGACAAGCATGCTATGCATGGGGACACACACGCTATGCTTGGGGACACCCATGTTATGCGTGGAGACACACATGTTATGCATGGGGACAAGCATGCTATGCATGGGGATGTGCACACTATATGTGGGGACACACTATGCTTGGGGGACATGGTACAAACAAGGGACACACTACAGGGGAATACACTACAAACAAGAGACACACTACACACACTATGCATGGGGAAAAACAAGGGACATTCTATACATGCTATCCTTGGGGGACATGTAATGCATGGGGGACACACTTTGCACACTATACTTGAGGGAGAGGCTACACACACTACATGTAGGGACATGCTCCACATGTGGACACACTATGCATGCGGGACACACATGCTATAATTTAGGGACACGCTATGTTTGGGGACATGCTACAAACCATGGACATGCCATGCACACTGTACTTGGGGACATGCTACATGTTGAGACACACTATGCATTGAGGACAGGCTATGCACACTATACTTGGGGACATGTTACAAACCAGGGACACAATAAGCATGCTATATTCGAGGCTATGCATGGAGGACATGCTATGCACGCTATACTTGGGCACATGCAGACATGTGTAGAGACATTACCTATCTTGATGTGTTACTTATAGCTACTTTCAATTGCAATGAGATGTGTTTTACTTATCCCAAGTTTGATTTACCCAATGCGTTTGACTTACACCCCCGTGTGAAGCATGGGTATCCACCTAGAGGTAAGGGTTCAAGAATCGAGTTAAGTTGGATATCAGAAATCGAGTTGGAAGGCAGAGGTCAGAGAGACAGAGGCCTTGCAAGTACTTGCCGTGGTAAGAACAGGAAACGGTGCAAAGGGAGTCACATATCAAAGTCAATTATCTGATTGCAGAACAGAGGCACACATGACTGGGTTTTATTCAAAGAGCTGAGACAACATGTCAGAAGGTAGAGGTAAGCAATTCCAGTGCAAGCAAAAGTAACTAGGATAAATGGAGTAAGTAACTAATACGGAACAAGAGGAACTACAAGGGGTGCCGGGTAGAACTAAGAACAATCAATAGGCAAAAGAACAAGGGGAATGTGGGTCTAATTGATTGTTACGTATCGGAATTCCCGGAGGTCGGAACTGGAAACGACAACGGCTTCAACTTATGTGTTGCGCCCCTGATGAACTACCGTCCTAAGTATTTCGGGATTGACTTGCGGATATTGGAGAAGGCAGAAGTCGGGAACAGAGTACTGAGAGTCGAGGTTCGAGGGTCGGGATCAAAGGTCAGAAGAGGCGGAGGCCAGAGGGTCGAGAGCGGAAGGAGACAAGACTAGCAAAACTCGCTGTGCTAAGAACAGGAGACAGTGCGAAGGGAATCACACATCAAAGTCGATTATCTGATTGCAGAAACGGAGACATACATGAGGGGGTTTTATACAAAGAGCTGAAGCAACAGGTAATGGTATGGTACTAAGCAAATTCCAGAGAGTGCGGGAATCGGATAGACATACGGGGCAAGTAACTAATGCGGAACAATGGGATGACAAGGGGGGTGCAGGGTAGGGTAAGTACAATGGCAAAGAACAAGGCAAGTAAGTACGACAGGCATCAGAAGAAACGGAATTACGGAAATGGTATTTTGCTGTGTTCAGGGTCAAGTACGGGGGCCGGTATCTGGAGGTGGCCAGGGGTACTGAAATCACAAGGGTCGAGGTAGAGGGTTGCGGATGGTGCGGGTGTTGCGGAATAGAGTCGGAGGTGGTGCGGAGGTGGTGCAGAGGTGGTGCGGAGGATATGTGGATATGGCGGAGATGGTTGAGCAGAGCAGTCGTAACATTGATAGTGGAACAAATGGATCTCCTGATGCTCCAGACTTGCTATGCTAAGGGTCAAGTAGGGAAGGCCAGTGAATAGAGTCAAAAGGGGAAGTATGTGAATAGTAAAGAACAAGGGGATCAAAAGGTCAAAGTGTGGATGTTGCGGGATAGAGCCAGAGGAGGCATGGAGGTACCAGAGTTGGTCGAGCAGCATGGTCATAACATTACCTACCTTCAATCAATAAGATGCGTTTTACTTATCTGAAAGAAATTTTCTTATCCGAATGTGTTTGACTTATCCCAAGTTTGATTTACCCAAGGCGTTTGACCTTGCTGATGCGTTTGACCTTACCAAGGCGTTTGACCTGCACCCCCGCGCGAAGCACGGGTACCCACCTAGTCTAAGAGTGAAACGCGCTCAGTGGGTTGTGGGCGCACCGCTGACAAATAATGTTACGTAAAAATTAGGTCAGCGGAGCGAGCGGCGCAGCCGCGAGCCTAGGCCCCTGGCCCAGGCCAGACCATTGACGCTGCTGCGCAGCGTCCCAGGTCACGTGACCGGTTCGCGTTCATCGCGACCATACGCGAGGGTGGTCCGTGCACGACCCTTCGCTTGGTATAAAGAGAGCGATGCTGCAGCACCGCACTCCCCACTGGTGTCTTCCTGTGTTCTGGCTGTACTGGTGGGCTTACTATTGCTTTGGCTGGGCTCTGGGTGTCTTTGTGTGTGTCTCTGGGTGTCTTTCTGGGTGTCTCTGGGCTTCTTTGGCTGTAAATTGACACTAGCTTCTGCTTCAATGTCCTGTATATTTTTGATATTTTTTCGCAAATTGCTATCAATACACCTAACTTGCTAACCTTAATAATAGCCAACTTAAATATCCTGTACATTTTTTTGATATTTTTTCGCAAATAGATATTAATAACTTATTCTGACTTTGCTAAAGTTAATAACAATGTCTGTTTTAATGTAGTGCGTTTTTTTTTGATCTTTTTTCAAAAAATAAATATAGATATCAATGAATTATCCTGACTTTGCTAAAATTAATGACAACTGCTGCTTAAATGTGGTTTCTTTTGCTATTTTATTTATGTCTATATATGTCACAAAATAGATACTGATACATGTCCCTTATATGTGTGAGGACACGCTACCTGTGGAGACACACTACACGTGAGGACATGTTATGTGTGAGGACACGCTACCTGTGAGGACACGTTACGTGTGAGGACACGCTACCGGTGGGGACACGTTACGTGTGGGGACACGCTACCTGTGGGGACACGCTACCTGTGGGGACACGCTACCTGTGGGGACACGCTACTGGTGGGGACACGCTACCTGTGGGGACACGCTACTGGTGGGGACACGCTACCTGTGGGGACACGCTACTGGTGGGGACACGCTACCTGTGGGGACACGCTACCTGTGGGGACACATTACGTGTGGGACATGCTACCTGTGAGGACAAGCTACCTGTGGGGACACGCTACCTGTGGGGACACGCTACCTGTGAGGACATGTTACGTGTGGGGACACGCTGCCTGTGAGGACACGCTACCTGTGAGGACACGCTACCTGTGCAGACACGCTACCTGTGAGGACACGTTACGTTTGGGGACACACTACCTGTGAGGACACGTTACGTGTGAGGACATGCTATTCAACTGCACTTTGGGTCTTCCCCCATTTCTGATTTTGGTATTGTTTCTGGTTCTGTGAGAGTGTCACCGGAGGATCAGCTGGCATATCGATATAACCACATTGTCAAAATTCAGGATCCCCAAGATCACTATTGGATCTATTTCACAATGCACAAGCTTTGAAACCTGTTGATTATGACAATAGGCACAATCTTATAATCTCTGATGATTCAGTCAAGACTATTACCACTTTCATGTCTAGAGTCGCTGGGAGGCCCATCCCAGAGGTTGAGAGAGAGCTCTGCATGTTCGGCTGTTCCATGGGTGCATACATGATTCATGATACTATATGATCAGGGATATATTTTGCATGATGCTATTTACCCCAATGCACTTGACCTTACTGATTCACTTGACCTTACTGATGCATTTGACCTTACCAAGGTGCTTGACCTGCACCCCCGCGCGAAGCGCGGGTACCCACCTAGTTCCTATAGGTGAAAGCGGCTCGGTGGGTTGTGGGCGTCGAGCTTATGTCAGGTTTTAGGTCATCAATTTGTCAGCTGGCCAATCGGATGCGAGCGGCGCAGCCGCGAGCCAAGAGCGCTGCGCAGCATGGTCACGTGACCGTGTGCGTTCCAAATTAGGTCAGCGGCGAGCGGCGCAGCCGCGAGCATAGAACGCTGCGCAGCGGTCACGTGACCCGTTCGCGACCAGAGTGCGCATACGCGAGCGTGGTCCGTGCACGACACGCGCGTGCGGTATAAAGGCCGAACGGTAAGGAGGGAACGCCAGGAACCTGCCCAACCGGCGATTCCTCTGTCTGCTGTCTGCTATATGCTCTGTCTGCTGTCTGCTATGTGCTCTGTCTGCTGTCTGCTGGCTGCTTTGTCTGCTGTCTGCTCTATGCTCTGTCCGCTGTCTGCTCTGTGCTCTGTCTGCTCTGGGTGCTGTCTGCTCTGTCTGCTGTCTCCTCCTTTAGCTGGCTGCCTGTCTATTGCTTGGCTGGCTTTCTATTGGTAGGTAATATCTTTTGTTTAATGCATTGCCATGTATTTTATTTTATTTGTGTTTGTAATTTTATTAGTTCTTTTTTTGTTTCATCATAGTATTGTCACATGTGCATTATATTTTTTTGATTTTTTTCGAAAATAGATTTAAATACCATCCAAAGACTGCTGAAAAAAATGTATTTTAATATCAATATTTTTCAGGTTTTTTTTGAAAATAGACATCAATAAGTTCCCTCTAAAATTAATGAGATTCTGCTTTTAAATGTGGTTTGTTTTATTGGTTTATTTACTGTAAAGCCACTTACTAGCCACTCCTCTCTGGCTATACTGGTGGCTGGCTTACTATGGCTTTGGCTGGGCTCTGGGTTTCTCTGTCAGTCTCTGGGTTTCTCTGGCTTTGGCTGGGCATTAATAACAGCTTCTGCTTCAATGTACTGTACTTTTTTTGACATTTTTTCGCAGATAGATGTCAATAAATTATCCTGACTTTATGAAAATTGACAACAGCTCCAGGTTAAATGTACAGTGCATTTCTTTGACATTTTTCGAAAAATACATAATCTTGACTCTGCTAAAATTAATAACAACTTCAGCTTAAATGTACTGGACATTTGTTTTGAGATAATCCTGACTTTGTTAGAATTAATGACAGCAGCTGCTTAAATATGGCTTCCTTTACTATTTTATTTATGTCTGTATATGTCACAAAATAGATATTGATACATGTCCCTGAGTTTGCAAAAAGTAAATGATAAGTAACAGCCTCTGCTTGCTTCACTTTGAGGCCCTTGGGATATGCTACACATGCCATTGGGACATGCTACACACACTATGCATGGGGACACGCATGCTATGCATGGAGACACATATGGTATGCATGGAGACATGCATGTTATGCGTGGAGACATGCATGTTAGGTGTGGAGACATGCACGTTAGGCGTGGAGACATGCGTGTTGTGCATGGGGACACGCATGCTATGCTTGGGGACATGCATGTTATGCGTAGAGACACACATGTTATGCATGGGGACAAGCATGCTATGCATGGGCACACACACACTATGTATGGGGATGTGCACACTATATGGTGGGATACACTATGCTTGGGGACATACTATGCTTGGGGACAGACACACTGGACACGGTACAAACAAGAGACACACTACGCACACTATGCATGGGGAAAAACAAGGGACATTCTATACGTGCTATCCTTGGGGGACACACTTTGCACACTATATTTGAGGGAGAGGCTACACACACTATGTGTAGGGAGATGCTACACATGTGGATACGCTATGCATGGGGGACACACATGCTATAATTTAGGGACACGCTATGTTTGGGGACATGCTACAAACCAAGGACATGCTATGCATGTGGGGCATGCTATGCATGTGGGGCATGCTATGCATGTGGGGCATGCTATGCATGTGGGGCATGCTATGCATGTGGGGCATGCTATGCATGTGGGGCATGCTATGCATGTGGGGCATGCTATGCATGTGGGACATGCCATGCACACTGTACTTGGGGACACACTACATGTGGAGACACACTATGCATGGAGGACATGCTATGCACACTATACTTGGGGACATGTTATGTGTGGGGTCATGTTACAAACCAGGGACACAATAAGCATGCTATATTCGAGGCTATTCATGGAGGACATGCTATGCACGCTATACTTGGGCATATGCAGACATGTGTAGAGACATTACCTATCTTGATGTGTTACTTATAGCTACTTTCAATTGCAATGAGATGTGTTTTACTTATCCCAAGTTTGATTTACCCAATGCGTTTGACCTACACCCCCGTGTGAAGCATGGGTATCCACCTAGAGGTAAGGGGTCAAGAATTGAGTTAAGTTGGATATCAGAAATCGAGTTGGGAGTCAGAGGTCAGAGAGACAGAGGCCTTGCAAGTACTTGCTGTGGTAAGAATAGGAAACAGTGCAAAGGGAGTCCCATATCAAAGTCAATTATCTGATTGCAGAATAGAGGCACACATCACTGGGTTTTATACAAAGAGCTGAGACAACATGTCAGAAGGTAGAGGTAAGCAATTCCAGTGCAAGCAAAAGTAACTAGGATAAATGGAGTACGTAACTAATACGGAACAAGAGGAACTACAAGGGGGTGCCGGGTAGAACTAAGAACAATCAATAGGCAAAAGAACAAGGGGAATGTGGGTCTAATTGATTGTTACGTATTGGAATTCCCAGAGGTCGGAACTGGAACGGAATTACGGAAATGGTATCTTGCTGTGTTCAGGGTCGAGTACGGGCGCCGGTATCTGGAGGTGGCCAGGGGTACTGAAATCACAAGGGTCGAGGTAGAGGGTTGCAGATGATGCGGATGTTGTGGAATAGAGTCGGAGGTGGTGCGGAGGTGGTGCAGAGGTGGTGCGGAGGATATGCGGATATGGCGGAGATGGTTGAGCGGAACAGTTGTAACATTGATGGTGGAACAAATGGATCTCCTGATGCTCCGGACTTGCTATGCTAAGGGTCAAGTAGGGAAGGCCGGTGAATAGAGTCCAAAGGGGAAGTATGTGAATAGTAAAGAACAAGGGGATCAAAAGGTCAAAGTGTGGATGTTGCGGAATAGAGCCAGAGGAGGCATGGAGGTACCAGAGTTGGCCGAGCAGCATGGTCATAACATTACCTACCTTCAATCAATAAGATGTGTTTTACTTATCTGAAAGAAATTTTCTTATCCGAATGTGTTTGACTTATCCCAAGTTTGATTTACCCAAGGTGTTTGACCTTGCTGATGCGTTTGACCTTACCGAGGCGTTTGACTTGCACCCCCGCGCGAAGCGCGGGTATCCAC
The DNA here is from genome assembly GCA_015179125.1 of Gautieria morchelliformis. Lineage (NCBI taxonomy): Eukaryota > Fungi > Basidiomycota > Agaricomycetes > Gomphales > Gomphaceae > Gautieria > Gautieria morchelliformis. The sequence continues at coordinate 28,783 of WHVA01000496.1, read as the reverse complement.
CTAGTACCTGGAGACAGTAGAGTGTATTTGTTAGCTAATAATTATCAAATCACTAATAAAATATTAGCAACCTATAATATAAGCGCCTGTAAAGATAAAAATACCAAATAGGGACAGCTAATTAAACCGAACACGTGACCAACGCGTGTTAAGAAACGTACGCTCCTGCCTGCCATGCCAGTCGACCCGTCAAAGAAACGTGTCCTGGCGGCCACTCTTATACCTTATCTCCTCAACACCCGACCGCACCTCCCCACGATCGCTCAGGAAGCCACCAGTTCCAGCATGAGCGGACTGGCTGCACAGGCCGTACTCACGCAGAGAGTGAGGCCACAACCTAGTATAGGGGGCGAACGCGTCACAGTTGAGTACCTATGCCGCATCAGTGAGGCAGAAAGCTTGTGGCGTTTTCGGTAAGCCCTTTGGTGTCATTCAGTTATGGAAACTTACAGGCTTTTCAGATTCACAGTAGAGGAGCTGCAGCACCTCAGCTCACTCTTAGAGCTCCCAGACCCCTTGATTACCAGTGGGGGCTACCGATCCCCCCCTCTCGAGTCATTCGCCCTCCTTTGTGCACGTCTCCGCAGCCCTGAGGACCAATGGTCCCTGGCCACAAAGTATGCCCGCACGCAGCCAGCGATCTCACAGATCGTGAACGAAACTGCGACGTTCATCAATGCGCGCTGGGGCCACTTGCTTGGGTGGGATTCCGAGGGTCTTCTCAGCCCTGAGAGACTGCAGATATATGCACATGCTCTCCACGATTTTGGGGCTCCAACCCAGTCGGTCTTCGGGTTTATTGACTGCACGATACGCCAGACCTGCCGCCCAGTGAGGCAGGAAGAGTTGGCCTATACTGGATACAAGAAATTTCATGGGATGAAATTTCAGGGGTCGTGACCCCAGACGGACTGTTCGCTCACCTCGATGGCCCATACAGAGCACCACAAAACGACAGCGGTGTCTTGAATGCAAGCGGACTCCTGGGGCACATCGAGAGGAAGGCAATCCAGCCAGGGTCAAACGAGGGTGATCCACCATCTCATCGTTTTTTTCAGCTGTACGGAGATTCGGCTTACGGTGTAAGCCCGTACATCGTGAGCCCTTATGCGGGGACTGATGCCCTGACCCCTCAACAGCGGCAATGGAACGCCGCCATGGGTGGTGTGCGTATCTCGGTTGAGCACGGCTTCGGCCTGGTTTTACAAGACTGGCCGTACCTCCAGTGTTTTTGGAAGCACAAGATCCTTGGGAAAGCGTGCGGGCTCATGTATCGGGTGGCTGTGTTACTCACCAATGCACGTGCATGCATCGAGCCGAATCAGACCTCCCAGCGTTATTCATGTCCTCCACCCTCCATCGATGATTATTTTCACTCTTGATGTTGTAGCTGTGCTTGTGCCTCATGTGAAATTACTTTGAAATGACTATGAAATTTTGTGTTTAACAAATTATTTGTGAAATTAGTTCAAAGTGATTTCAGAAATTACTTTCAAAGTAATTTCTGAAATCACTTTGAACTAATTTCTGAAATTACTTTGAAATGACTATGAAATTTTGTGTTTAACAAATTATTTGTGAAACTAGTTCAAAGTAATTTCTGAAATTACTTTGAAACTGGAGGTTTAACAAGAAATTACTCTGAAATTACTTTGAAACTGGAGGTATAACAAGAAATTAATAACTAGTAATTAAGTACTAGTTATTGAGCAGACCCTGCCTCAAGATATCCAAGAGCGCTGTCGACGTCCGCTCTTGGATATCGATGGCCCTGTCATGCCTCTCAAGAAGGCTTGCATGAAACTCCTCCATCTTCTGCTCCTTGCGATCCTCATGTGCATCGTTCTTCTCCATGAGCCTTGCGACCTTTGCCATATCACGAACGTGAATGGACACGACTTACACTTGTGAGTTGCGTCCTCTTTGACATTTCCCCCCCAGATTCCAGCGGGCTGTCCACCGGCGAGTTCTCTTTTGTGCTCTCCCCATCGGACGAGGGACTGGAGGGACGTGTGCGCTTCGTGGCCATGGGCCTGTGGCCGTGCATCATGGACGCACGCAAGATCTCTCCAGCTGCCCGAAGCCGATTCTGGGCCTGTAGACACTTAGTATCTAAAAATATTAATAAAAAAAAGACTCACTTCTTTGGCATGGGCCTTCTGGTCCTCACGCATATCCTTCGCCTGTATTTTGAGGTGTTGGATCGCGTCTAGCTTCCCTGAGAGTGCAGCGAAACCAGCCAGATCACTGTCAAGCTCCTTGCCAAGAGGTGACCGAGCCTTTTTCTTCTTCCCCCCCTGTAAATATAATCATCAGAATGTGGTGAATGAGACAGGAAACGATCACATACCTCGACCCATCCCAACAGAGACGAAACCTTGTTCTTCAATGTCTCAGGCTCCCGGTTCTGGCAGAACCCCTTTGCCTGCACGATTTCAGTCACTTCCTTCCATCGATCGCCAATTTTAGAACGCGGCGCCATAAACGGGTTGATGTCGATCACGGCACCCAGAAGATGTTCGAGGTCCCGTGATGTGAACTCTTCGCGTGACTTACGCGTTTTGATAGGTGGGCCTGCCCCGGTTTCACCCAAGGAGGTTGCCGACCCATGTATGATGGGTGGAGCAGGGACGCGAATATCGGCGGCGAGCAGGACCGGGTCGATCACAGCCGGCGGTGTCGACAGGGTCGGGGATTCGGTCCTGGGTCCATAAAACGATGATGTAGGGACTGGAAGCATTAGGGATATCAAGCAGAGGTTGTACTGGAGCAGTGGAGTCGTGGACACGATGGATATGAGTGGTGGACGCGAGTGGACGTGAGTAGTGGACGCGAGTGGACGCGTTCTGACTTAAAATATTTCCACGCTCACTTAATAATTTTTATCTGAGTCCGAATACGCCGGGACTAATAATTATCACCAACAAATACACTCTAGTACACACCACCAAAAGACATGTCATTACCGGCACTGCTGTGCTTGTTTCCAACAGAGGGGATGGGGACTGCAATAGAGCCAAAAGTATATTTGTGTACATGTAGTGGCGGTCTAAGTAGTATATACTGAAGAGAGTAGATGATGGTTATGAATAAAGATGATGATATTCGACCAGCGAGTCTCGGAAAAATATACAGCGCCTGTAACTACTGTAACTAAGGGATTCGGTAGGAGATGCAAATGGGAACCACAACCACGAGTGACCACAGGATGACTAACGGTTGAGCGATGGTATTCAACAGACCCCCCCGAGCGAAACAAATCAAAAAGAAATATGATGGGATACAGGAGGGGATGGTCACAACATGCCTAATTTATGAATCAAGGAACGGTGTTGAACCAAAGGCAGGGCCTTCGTGAAAACGTCGGCGACGTTCTCAGCGGACCTGACATAGGTGATCTCGGCGTCACCATGATCGATGAGCTCGCGGAGCCAATGCCCCTCGACGCGGAAGTGCTTGGTGCGGGGGTGATGGGAAACGTCCTGGAGATTGGAGATCGTCTGCATGTTGTTGCAGTAGATATGGATCGGTCCGGCAAGGGGCAGCCCAAGTTCCTGGAGGAAATGGCGGACCCAAAGGGCGTGCTTGGCGCCAGGGATCAAGGCCATAGACTCGGACTCGGTCGTCGACAGAGCGATCCGGGTTTGCTTCTTAGACACCCACGCGGTAATACAGCCGTGATAAAAGCAGATAAAACCCCCCACAGAATGGGAGTCAGCTAGACCCGCGAAGTCGGCATCGGAATAGATCTCGATGAGGGGAGTGGAGGATGAGCGGCGCAACACAACGCCTGCGTCGCGAGTGCCCTTCAAGTAACGTATAACGCGTTTAACCGCCGTCCAGTGAGCCTCACTGAAGTCATGCGTGTGTTGGCTCAGCTGCTGGACGGCGAACGCGATGTCGGGGCGGGATCCTAGGACGGCGTACATTAAGGAGCCGATCGCTTGGGCGTAAGGTGCGTCTGGTGCGGGACCACCATCAGGGCGAGGCTCGAGGGTCTTGATGTCATGCAGGACAGGAGTGTCGACCGGCGGTGCTTCATCCAGATTGAAACGCTGGGCAATGACGTCGATGTAATGGCCTTGGGAGAGTTTAATGAAATTGCGATTTGGATCGATCTCGACCCTGATCCCGAGGATCTTGAGCATCTCGCCAAGGTCCTTCATAGTGAAATTAGAATGGAGGAGGGTTTTAACACTCGCCATCAGCGTCTTAGAACTAGCGAAAAGACCGAGGTCGTCGACGTAAATAGTGATGATGGTGAGCCGGTCGCCGGTCTTTTTGTAGAAAACGCAGTCATCTGCGTGACACCGCGTGAAACCGTCATCGAGCAAGACCGTCGTGAGCTTCTTGTACCAGGAGCGGCCTGACTGCTTCAAACCGTAGATAGCCCGGTGCAATTTGAGCACGCGACCCGATCCATCGTCAAAGCCGTCCGGCTGGCGCATGTATATCTCCTCATCTAGAGTAGAATTAAGATACGCGCCTTTGACATCCATCATCTCGCTCTCCCATCCCTTTTGGATGGCGATAGCGAGGATGAGCCGGAGGCTGTCTAATTTGACAACCGGTGATGTGACCTCAAAATAATCCATGCCGGGTCGTTGCGTGAACCCCTGCGCAACGACCCTCGCTTTTCCGAGGTCAAAATTCCCTTCTGCATTAGTCTTAGCCGCGTACACCCATCGGCTGCCTACCACGTTCTTCCCCGCTGGTAACTCAGCCAGCGTCCACGTGCCCACCTCCGCATGCTGCTCCATCTCAGTCTCCATGGCTTTCTGCCATATTGGGTAATCTGGGCGGCCGAGCGCTTCTGCATAGGACGCGGGCTCTGTCACGATCTCCGTCGCTGACAGCGCCCGCTCTCCCTCATGCATGTGGCGGTAATCAGGCACGGGTCTACCCGCGATCCTGGTGCTGCGCCTCGGATCCGCCCTCGGTTCCACAGCCACAGGCACAGCAGCGGCCTCGACTGGAGGCGTGGCAGCTGAAGCGGGGGCCGGGACCGGCTGGGCGGCCCTGGTGGTGTTCCCTGCAGGCGGCCCAACCACCAGGTCGTCGTCCTCAGGGACGGGATGAATGGCGTTGTCAACGTCATCGAAGATGACGTTGCGGGAGGTCTGGATGTGGCGCGTGTGGACATTGTAGAAACGCCAAGCCTTAGCATTAGGTGCGATGCCGGTAAAAATGTGTTGCTCGGATTTGGGTTCTAATTTAGTACGACGCTGGTCCGGAACTTGGACCCAGCACTTTTTACCGAATTCTTCCAACCTCCCGATGTCAGGTTTCTTGCCAAAAAAGGCCTCGAATGGCGTCATGTCTGTGCCAAGGGCTCGAGTGGGCGTCCTGTTCTTGATATAACAGGCGTAGGCGACGGCTTCGGGCCATAAGATCTTGGGCGCTTGTTTCGCAAAGATCATGGCGCGAGCATGTTCGAGCAAGGTGCGATTCAGGCGTTCGGCAATGCCATTCTGGGCTGGTGAGTAAGGGGCGGTAGATTCCATTATGATCCCTTTCTGGGCGCAGAAATCTCTGAATGGACCGTTAATATATTCACCGCCTCCATCGCTGCGCAGGCGCTTAAGCTGGAGCCCAGTCTGTGTTTCAACCAGGGCGGCATATTCCTTGAAACGATCAAGGACGCTGTCCTTGGTGTGGCTGAAATAGATGGTGGAGTACCTGCTTTTGGCATCGGTAAATGAATAAAAATACCGTTCCCGCACCGGGCCCTCTGTATTCGCCGGTCCCCAAACGTCAGAGACGGTCAGATCGCCTACCAATGTAGCAGCGTCTTCCGACCGTTTGGGGAACGGTTCCACGTGATGCTTGCCCTGAATGCAAGCAACACATTGTGTCACCGGCGCGGCCGTGTCTACATCCATCCCGGTGACAAGATCGCACGCTTTCATCAATTTGATCGCGCCGATGTTGACATGCCCGAGGATGCGATGCCAGGAGTCCCAGGACTTCGGCTTAGCCACAGCGGCAAAATCCGTCTGAATGGCAGGGCGGATCCGGGCACGCATGAGGTACACGCGCCCTACCTTGCGCCCCTCGGCGAAGACCGTCCCTGACTGGGAGCGGAATTTCACGCCGTTATTGGTGAACAGAGCCACATGCTCCATGTCCGTGAGCCTCCCGACGCTAAGGATGTTGTTTGGTGCGTCGGGAGCGTGCTTCACATCCGTTAGTCTCACCGTAAATGTGCGATCGCCAGCCTTGAATTCCATTTGGATAATCCCGCGGCCTAAAGTCTTCAAGGGGCTCCCGGGGCAATGCCCTCAATCTCTGATGGGTCAGAACTGAACTCAATAAAATCCCCCCTGTTTCGGGCGATATGTGTCGTCGATCCCGTGTCCGCCAGCCATTCTGATGCAGAGATGGTGGCGCGACACGATAGATCTCCAGCAATGGATGACTGGTCGCCCGGCTCGGGGTCCGCGGACTCTATGGCGGCGAACGCAAAGTCGTCAGCAGCGTTTTTGCTTTCGGTAGCTTGTTTAGTAGAGTCTGCATTTGAGTTCTTAGCTGAATCTTTCCACCACTTCGGCGCTTGCCCCTCTTTGCCGCCACCCTTGGCCCAGCAGTCTTTGACCCAATGCCCCTTTTTGCCACAATTATTACACTTCCCTTTTGTGGCACCGCCATCATTACGTCCATTGCGCCCCTTTCCGCGCTTGTCCTGCGCCCTCAAGGCCGTCTCCGTGCCGTGAGTGGAGCGCCGAGTTCGATCCTCTTCAAGGACGCGAGCTATGAGTACGTCAGAGGAGAGCGTGGGAAGGGCGGCGTTGATCGCTGTAAGGAACGTGGACCAGGAGCCGGGGAGTGAGGTGAGCAGCGCGTTGCAGAAGTCGCAATCGCTGACTAGATCACCGAGTGTGTGCAGCTGCTGTTGGAGGCTGCGCAGCTTTCGTATGTGTTCTTCCATGTTGCCGCCTTCGGCTATGAAAGTGCGGAAGAAATCCCGACGTACATTTATTATACCCAACGGCCCTCTTGCTTCGAAGATCGTAAGCAGGGCTAGCCACACCTCGCGTGCCGTCGTGGCACCGTATGTATAGACTAGGTAATCATCACTGATACGCAAGCTGATTGCCGCAAAAGCCTGTTGATCTCTTTTCATCCAATCTGCGATCGCTTGTTTCTCCGGGGCCGTTACGTTTTTGTCGTCGGCCGGCACTGGTTTCGTCGCCTGACCCGATGCGTGTTCCCATAGATCTTGCTCAACCAAGATCCATCGCATCTTCTCCTTCCACGCGGGATAATTGTCTCCGGTGAGTGGTTCGATCCGGTATAGGGAGCTCGGCTGTGTGAGGGCAGACATAACGGCGATTGTTACAGGAAGTTTTTTTTCTTTACTTTGGAGATTATGGTTTAGAGCGCGGGGCCCATAACCTGAAGAGAGTAGATGATGGTTATGAATAAAGATGATGATATTCGACCAGCGAGTCTCGGAAAAATATACAGCGCCTGTAACTACTGTAACTAAGGGATTCGGTAGGAGATGCAAATGGGAACCACAACCACGAGTGACCACAGGATGACTAACGGTTGAGCGATGGTATTCAACATATACGGTATGTGATGCATCTGGAGCAGCGACGTCGACTGCATCAGAGTAAGTAGGCTAAGCCTCAAGCTTCGACGCCGACCCTGATGCGCTCGCCGCTCGTGGTGTGACTCCGTGTCATGTCACTCGCCCGGCGCTTCCCCCAAGTCCATCCTGACGACGACTCACGCTGCCCGCTCCCTGCGCCGCGCGCGCGCTGTGCGTGCTCGCGTCTGCGCCCCTCTGCCTCACCCCATGCTGTGTGAGTATTTCCCATACTGTGTTATTTCAGACTTCTGCTTTCACTGTAACTCAGCCTGCGAAATAGTGACCAAGGATGGGTGCATGTAGACGCATCACATGACCTCGGGCGGAGAAGGTTTTACTCGTCTCCTGCGATCGGCGACTCGAGGAACAGGTTGCAGGGGATCCGCGCGTGCGCACAAAATGCGATGCCGCGCGATCCAGGAACTCTTGACTTTGTGCGGGCGCCGTATACTTTCTGTGCATTTCGACCATACGATACTATTATACGATCACCATATGGCATCTCCCAGCCCGTGGATATTCAGGCAGGTTAGATCAGATAGGTGAGCAGGTCGCGCCATCCATCCAGTGGGGTAGAATCTGACAATATTTTAACGTTGCTACCCTCGGCGTGTACGGAGCAATCATGGACTGCTAACGTATCCTACGCTCTGCTCGCCTCTGATACTCCCTCGACCCTCCCGTCTGAGATTGCCGTCTCTGACTCTTCTGTGCCAGATATAGGTCGCCTATATCTGGCACAGAAGCGTCAGATTAGGAACTCCCGCTCGCTGCCCTGCCTTACTTGTCTTTATCTTTAACGTACGTATACTTAGATGCAGCAAACATCCATGGCACTCGAGGTGAGAGGGTTTATTCGTGACACGAATATTGCTCACATACATATCCAGCATGACATTTGCGTTCTTTCTTGTTGAGGAAGAATACTAGTATCGAATGGCGTTGTTCCCCTCATCCCTCATCGTGAGAAAAAAAGCGCTGGCGCAACCACCGCATCCCGCCAAAAGAACATGTCTCATTACCGGCGCTGCTAAACGCAAAGTCGTTCGTCGGGTTCAGCGTGAACTGCAGAGGGTGGGGGACTGAATAAAAGGCCAACAAGTATATTTATGTAAACGTAGTGGTGGTATGTGATGCGCAGCGACATCGACTGCATGAGAAATAGGCTAAAGCCTGCCCCAAATGCACCCGTCCATGCGTGTTAGCCGCTTCTATTCGATCGAACGTTGGCATGAGGGCTAAGTTTCGTGATCGTGGTGTGACGGGCGCTTCCCCGAAAGTGAAACCCGCCCCATGTCCATCCTGCGCATGACGAACGCGCCCGCTCCTCCGGGAAGTAGTGACAAGGTTGAAGGAATGGGGTGCATGTAGACGCATCATAAAATCGCCGGGGAAAGGGTTACTCGTCCTCCGGCCTCTGGAGTTGCATCCGAATCGGCGACTCCAAAGGTGACTTTGCTTGCCGGTACGGACTTATACATAACGTCATATACAAAAAAAAAACGTCATGTCGGATCTAAATCCCCGGGGTTAAAAACCCTTGTCCTTGACAAGGGAATCCTCCGGAGTTGCAACTTGCATGCCGCATGCGATCGGCGACTCGAAAGGTGCATATCCAGGATGACCAGAATCTTATGTAGGACCAAAATATATTCATAGAATCATTTGTAAGCGTCCCATCTATGTAAAATGCCTTGTGTGCAAAGGCTAGCAGATCATTATTTATGAGGCGGCGAGCTCACGTGACTTGTGCCCGAAAGCATCACCGGCGCACCACCACTGCGGGAACAGGTTGCAGGGATCGCGTGTCCGCGCAAACTGCAATGCCGCACGTTCAGGAAATTTTGACTTTGGGGGCGTGAAAAACAGGACTGGCGACGTGTATAATTTTTGTGCATTTCGACCGCCATACTTACTATACGATCGCCCTATGGCATCCCCCCAGGCCGTGGATATTCAGGTTATGCCAGACAGGTGAGCAGGTCGCGCCGTCCGGTGGTGGGGTAGAGTCTAACATTGTAGAAGTCTGGCTTATAGCTATGTTGACGTTGCTACCCTCGGTGTGTAAGGAAGCCATCATGGAAGTGTTGACGTATCCCTGATCCAAGAAGTAGCGTTGCTCGGCTATGATACTCTCTTGACCCTCCCGTCTGAGATTACCTATATCTGGCACAGAAGACCCAGATTAGGAACCGTCCTTTACCCTCGCTCGCTACCCTGCCTTGCTGGTCTTTATCTTCAACCTATGCTTAGATACAGGAAACATCCCACTCGAGGTGAGATGGTTTATTCGTGAAACGAACGTTCCTCACATACATGTCCAGTATGACTTTTGTATTCTTTTATAGTACATCATCTGATGCCACACAGTGTATGTAACGCCTGGGTTCGTCTCATAAATTGTCTAGCCGTTATGGTACTTCCAGGCATAGAAGGTAACTATATACCGGTAGGTCCTCATCCGTAAACTTACATACCCCCCTTGCAGGACTCTTATTGGCCCGAGTATACGCCACGTCCCAGCACAATCAAGGGATGCGGTGGGTGCCTGGAGCCCTCGGTCTTCTGTATATGGGCAGTTTGGGCGTCGAAGTGGTCTGCACACTTCTTTTTTGCAAGCTCAAGGCTGCCACTAATATATCCTCACACATAATACGGTATTACCAGTTTACCGTTGCCAAAAACGCATGCGACGTCACAGCTCAGGATCTGGGTGCTCTACTTTTGTGAGTGGCAACAGCAGTTATATTAATTGTTGAGGCAGGTCTTTATATCACTTTGTCAGGGGTGAGAAATTCTCATGTTCGGTTGCGGTTTACATAACAGACCACTTATTCCCCAGCGGAAACAATAAATGACGTGTTCCTTATTCTTTTTGACACGTTGGTTGTTGTTGTGACACTATACAATACCCTTGGACTCGTGAGGCGCTCAAGAGAGTTTCCGATGCTCTCTCGAAATTCATTGACCCAAACCTTGGCTGAACAAAGTGGGTTAATTCATCCTTACACACTTTGGAATTGCTCATTGCTAGTCTAGGTCTCATAAGATATGGGTATGTACCTTATGACCTCCACCGTTGAATCTTCCATCGGGCCTAATATCATTCAGATTTGTATTGACCATAACATTAGCGGTTGTCGTTACTAGGACGGTACTGTACGATGTCCAACTTCACGAGACGTACCTAACATTCCGTATAACAGGTATTAAGAGTGAGTCCACACGCATACACGTGGTCGGTTAATTTTATGTGCATTTTATGTGCGGTCAATAGCCCAGCATCGTCGGGATCCTTACATCTGTGCAGGATAGGTGAGAGCCTAGCCACCTGGACATGCAAGTCATGTGGCTAATGCTACAGGTAGTCTGTCCGTCATCATCATTTGTCGCTGTCATCTCGCTCTTCAAGAGCGGGCTGCTCACCCTAATGGTGCCACCCATTCGGCACACTATCCCGTGACGAGCTTCCGTGCGGCCGCACGACAGATTCACGATTCGCTCATAGAGGAGTTCGGCGATCCGGACATCGAGGAGAGTGGGACGTCTGGGGCAGTTGAACCTTGCATGGAGGACGACGGCTCGTCTGATGCAGTCGCGGGAATCGAGCTTGAGGAAGTCGAGCGCTGTAGACGGTGATGTATTAATTTGCTGAACCTCGCCATTGTGTGTCATTGTTCCAGTTGTTTCGGGGGTTCATGCCTTCAATTTGAGACTCAAAACAATATCCCTTGTAGTGGCAGCATCCACGGGCGAGGTATCGCTAGAGGCGTGACGCGTGTCCGAGGGCACGATACCGCCGGAGGGAGAGCAAGATTAGATGAAGGGCATCACGGAGAGGGCATAGGGGAAAGGACTGTATACCCGAACGCCCATATATAAGGCACGCAATGAATAATGGTATTATTTTGCTAGAGGTATATTTATAAGTGAGCGACAGATTGTTTCGAATCACGATACTCGCTTGAAGTATCAGAGGTCGAACTTGAACTGCGTTGCGAGCGATGTTCGGAACATGATACAATGGATATATCTCATCTCGTAGAGGTACAAACACGTCTATAGATGGTGATTAAGTCGCTTCTTATCACCCGCCCATCCGATGACCATGAGCACGGCTATGGAATCGATTCGTGTGGGAAGGCGGCTGCGTTCCCAGTACTAGAGTCTAGCAACGACTCGCTGTTCAAATTGGCATTGCGGGAGAACGGGTCGCCCAGCTTCGCGGCAGGTACCATGAGCTTCATATCATCCTTGGCCTCGTTTATCGTACCCTTTTGCCGGTCAGGATGTGACGAACGACGAGGCGTTAGCGTCGATCAGCGAGGCAGACCGCGAGCACGCGCCGTAAAAGCGGCACCGGCCTTGTCAGCGATAGATAGATTGACGGTTATGGTCATGATATTTATGGGCTAGTGATGTGGGAGCGAGGACTCGATGGGATTTGGAGCGAAAACGAGGGCAGACTTTACGTGCATATTTTTCGATGGGGGACGATTCCGGTGGGGAAGAGTTAGCGGAATTGAATGAAACGAGATTCGTGCTATTTCAAGCTAGCGTATAGCATAGCATTGCGCATAGCACAGTATGGAAAAAATTTATGCATGAAGCCGTGTGAGGGCAACATAATTGATAGCTGAGTACTGAGTATTGGTATGACGGTAGGGGCGTCGTAGGCTGCCCGTCGTTCATCGTAATCTCGTTAAAGAAAGGAGCTATGACTGGTGGGAGGAACGGCGATAGTTGAAATGGTCGGAGGCCTGTCATTTCAGGCGGTGAGTTGGCCGGTCCTCTGGGCAACACCACTCTGGGTGCTCTCCTGGTCGAAGACGGCATATACTATTACTCTGTTAGATAGAAAAACGAGCTTGGTAAGTGAACGTGAATATATCTAGCCATCACATACATACCTTGAGGAAGAATATTGGATGGGTTGCTACCCCTGCTCTGAATCTATGCCATCTGAGAAAAGAAAAAAAAGCGCCACAACTAACGCACCCCACCAAAAGACATGTCATTACCGGTGCTGCTAAACGCAAAGTCGTCAGGTTCAGCGTGAACTGCTTGTTTCCCACGGCGGACGAGAGTGTGGGGACTGCAATAAAAGGCTAAAAGTATATTTATGTAAACGTAGTGGCGGTATAAGTAGTATATACGGTATGTGAAGCATCTAGAGGAGAATAGAGAAAGCAGCGACGTGGACCGCATGAGAAGTAGGCATTCGATCGAACGTTGCGATGAGGACTTTTGGTGTGATCGTGGTGTGACGGGCAGATGACCTGCGGTCACCGCCGTGATGTCACTCACCCGGCGCTTCCCCGAAGCTGGCCCCCATGTCCATCCTGCGCACGACGAATGCGCCCGCCCCATGCGCTGCGCACGCGTATTCGCGCGCGCCGCTGCGGGTGCTCGCGTCTGGGACCCTCTTCCTTACCCATACCCTCCTCGTCCCCGCATACCCAGAAGCAGGCGGCGCAGCCCGCGCACAGAGCGTCCAGCGCAGCCGCGGCGGGCACAGTGCCAACGTGCTCGCCATCCTCGCCCAGTTCCGCCCCGCGCGCCCACCCGCCCACGTCCCGCCGCACCCCACGTTCCCCGCGGCCCCTGCAGCCGCTGTCGCTGCCGCCCGCTCCGTGGGCGCCGTGCAGTTCTGCGGGCCGCTGGCCGGGAACGACGAGGGCGCACGCGTCGTCAGCGAGCTCGAGGCCGCGGGTGTCGCCACCACCTTCTCCATCGTCAGGGACGGCAAGGGCGTCCCCGCCGCATGGGTAATCGAGTCGGGTCAGTCTCCCTCGACACCCGCGCGTGCCCCGCTGACCGTCATGCTTGTGCAGGAGAGGGCGCAAAGACTGTCATGTGAGTCGCGCCGCCATGCCGTGCACCACGCCCTGCTCACCCTTCCTTCATAGTAATCATAACCCGCTTCCCGATATGACCCACGACGAATTTGTCGCCCGCCTCGGCCCTGTCCTCGCCCCGGAGAACTACGCCCCGTCCAGCCCGCCGCTGCCCCCTGTTTCCCCGCCCCACCTTCCGACCCTCGCCTCGCCAGCCGGTGCGCCCTGTCCCCAGTGCTCCGGCCCCGGCATGCCGCCCTTCGATTGGATGCACTTTGAAGGCCGCGCCGCCCAAACGACCCTTGCGAACATCACGGGCCTCGACGGGTTGGCGCGCGAGCGAGGCTGGCGAGCCCGCTGTGTGTTCAGTCTCGGAGTCACCCGCGCGGGCGTCGAGCAGGTGTGTCATCCCCCCATCCCCTGTCATCACGGACGCTGACCCCGCCCACCGTGCTGCCGCCCAGCTCATCCAACACGCCGACGTGGTGTTCTTCTCGTAAGCTGCCGCGTCCCCCCTTGCCTGTGCCTGTGCCTGTGCATCATCGTGTACTTCGTACTGACCGCCGCGCAGGAAGCCCTACGCCCACACCATCGCCCCCGCCGCGTCCCCGCGCGCCTTCCTCATCTCCATGTCCGCCCACGCCGCGCCGCACGCCCTCCTCGTCGCCGACTGGGGCACCCAGGGCGCCGCGCTCCTCAGCGTCCCCACGCGCGAGTACCTCCAGAGCTCTGGGTGGGTCGAGCCGGCCGGCCCCGCGTGGGACGCCGCCGCGGGCGCGCGCGCCCTCGCGAGCGTGCGGACGGGCAGTGGGTTCTGGGCCGACGGCCGTCCGCGGAGCGGCGTCACGCTCACGGGGAGCGACACGTCGCAATGGACCGCGGGCGCCGTGCCGGAGGCCCCAGCGACGCCTACGCCTACGCACGCGCACGGGACGGGTGCGCGTGCGGGTGCGGAGGGGGAGCCCCAGCGCGCGCCGTCGGACGGCGACGCGGACTCGCAGCGCACCTCGCTCGAGACGGAGCGCGGCGGCGGGGACGCGCACGTCGTCGACGCGGGCGGCGCTCACGAGGCGTTCGTCGCGGGGATGGTGTTCGCGCTCAGCCAGCGCATCCTCCCGGGGCGTCCGTACGTGCGCGCGTCGCACCAGGCGCCGGCGCCGGCGCCGCAGCAGCCCGCACCCGCGCCCCACGCGCCAAACGGGCCGCACCCCGGTTTTGGCGCAGCGGCGGGGGCCGGGGCGGACATGTTGCCCGGGGGGAGCGCGGGGGGCGTTGGGGCGGGCAAGTGGCGTCTGGAGGAGTGTCTAAGGTGCGTCGTGTTTACTCCACTGCGCCGAGCGAACGAGAGGCGGTGACGTTGATGCCCTTCTGTTTCGCGACAGGTTTGCGACGGAGTTGGCGGGGCGCAAGGCCCGGCGGCGCGGGTTTGAGGATTTGAGGGGGGAGATGGATAGGGCGGGGTGGGTGGTGGAGTGAGGCCGTGCGCGTGGGGGTTAGTCGGCATTCCTGGAGTGAGGCCTTGTGTTTGTCCTCCGTTTTTCAATGTTTTCCTTCTGCTTTCCTTCTTTCTTTATTCCCCCGGACTTTTCTTCGCATATCCAGCCTTCACCCATACCACAAAATTATCATACCACGCACTTGTATAGCATCCCCATCCCAGTTCTCAGTACCTTTTCATCGTCACATAGTATTATTGCATTCACACCGCGCTTCGCTCCAGATTACGGTCGACCGATATCTCGATGATTTTCCAAATATAATCCGTAGGTCATCCAACTGTTACCCAAATACCTCCTTTGCGAGATTTGACTGATTGTCCAAATATAATCGACGTGCCGTCCAAATGTCGCTAGCTATGAAACCTTACTGGGGTCGGTGCCTCCGGCCGCCGCCTTGAATATAATATTATAAAATAGCATTAAGAGTAAACTATATACACCATTTGAATGTTATTGTCCTGTGTATATTACAGCTGTTCCGGGTACATAAGGCGGAGTCTGAATTTTGACTCCGTGACAGCCGTTCAGAAAGAAACATGTATACCTCGATAGCTAGTGGATAATAAGACCTGATGTTTTGTAATAACTATATATGATATAGTATCTACCATTTAGTACAATATATATAGCTTATTATGCAGATTCTAATATTCGAAAAAATAGGCTTATATGCACCATTATGATACCAATATAGCATAAGCAGAGGATGTAGCATTCTCAGACTAGAGTAATATACATGTATAAATGTTTGAAAACTAATGGAATTGTATACTGAATGGTTTAGGGAAGGGGGAGGGCTGCATACTAATTGAGCACCTTTCCAGCCTTTTAGCTTTCTACAATGCCATAAATGCTGATGGTAACACTCTAAACTATTGTATATAACGTATATTTACAATAATTACATGTAACGTATTTTTTCAGGGCTACCTGGACTTCCTATCTCTGCACACACTATTCTCTTTGACGCGTAACATGTCACGTGACACATGACGCTCACGTGATATTACATACTTGTACTTGTACTGGATGCCTCGCTACCTGCATGAACACCAAAGGGAGCGTCAAACGTACTCTGAAGACCTCCGGAAGCGTGTAATTTACCAACGGCTCACGTGGGAGAAGAAGATCGATGACATTGCACTTGATCTGAACATGTCAAAACGTGTTGTCGAGCACATCCTCCAATTGTGGCGTACTACTGGTGAAGTAGTTATGCAGGGACATGGAAAGACGGGAAATAGAAGGAAGATTATGACTCCAGAGGAAATGGAGGTAAGCATTTCCACTACAGAGTGAAGATGATCATATTGTCTCACTTTGTATATTACTGTAGTTTCTTCTTCGGCTTAAAGAGCAGTTCCCTGACCTATACTTGGACGAGATACAAACATCATGCAGCGCCTGTATGGGATAACAGTTGGAATCAGCACCTTATGGGACACAATGACAGACCTTGGTCTCACCCACAAAAAGGTATGTTCTAATGCTTCGCCCTCTTCTAGTCTACTCATGCTTTCCACAGCTGTCCAAGGTCGCTGCCAAGCGCAATGAAAATTTGCGCACTCTATTTGGTTTCAAAATTGGTCATGAGTCCCCGGAGCGTCTTGTGTTTATCGAGGAGAGCCGTATTGATTGTCGCACCACATATCATCTGAATGGATGGGCTCCCAAGGGAAAGAGAGCTTCAGTGAAAGCTAAGTTTGTACAAGGTACTGGGTGAGTGTATATTCCTTTGTGCATCTACTGTTGATTCATTTGGATTATATAGGTATTCTCTCTTACCGGCCCTTAGTGCAGAGGGTATAATATACTCGGATGTGCGGGAAGGGGCTTATGATTCAGCCTTGTTTATCCAGTTCATCACCAACCTCATGCCTCATATGAACCCATGGCCTGAGCGCCGCAGTGTGCTTGTCATGGACAATTGCGCTATTCACCATGCAGCAGAAGTCTCAGAAATTTGCCAGGAGCGGTAAGTCATTTACTGTTGTTTTTTATGTTTCAATGGAGGCTAAGCATTTTAACAGTGGTGTACGGCTATACTACTTGCCACCTTATTCACCGGACCTCAACCCAATTGAAGAAGCCTTTTCATATCTGAAATCTTACCTCAGGCGTCATGGGGATACCTTTCGGCAGGCGGTTGATGCTAAAGACCAAGGTTCTGTACTATTGTTCTTTCACAGTGCCCTTGCCACCATTACTGCAGAGCATTGTGAGGGCTGGATGACACATTCAAGGTATTTGTAGAAATAAGTATCCTGCTGTAGAAACATTGTGACAATATTTGTTGTTATAATGTGTAACTGTACAGCATACTTGTTATATGATGCTTTATGTGATGGTGCAATGAATAGTGTGTTTGTCAGCTCAGTATTTGTGCTAGGATAGATTAGCAAGGATTATCAGGGGATGCCCTCCTCTCCAGTTCTGCTTCTGCTTCCCATCTGGCCACTTCTGCTCTCAGAACAGTATGTTCATGAAGACAACATACCAACATGGGCCTCACGGCCCCCACATAGCCTCCAGCCCCCCAGACCAGAGCTGAGGTGTCTGCATTGCTGGTAATGCACCTAGGTGCTGCTGGTATGGCTAAGTATGCCACCACGAGGAGCAGCCACATGGTAAAGCCACCCACATGAGGTGATGAAGGTGTGGCAGTATGACTGTTGACAAAAGCAGAAAATATGCCAACACCGCATGCTGTGGTACACAAATCACCTGACACAAGGAAGACAACACGACATGTTCATCCAAAAAAGGCAGAAACCACCCATACATGTAATATGTACTGATTATGTCCAGGATCACTGACCCATATAAGCTGTACAAATATGTTCATCCCTCTGAAGTTGTGTCCAGTATTGGTGGTATGAGAGGAATGGCTAGCATTGCCACCATGTTCAAATATTGTAGGGAGGAGCTTGAAGTACAGAAGGGTATACTACAGGAGACATCTGTGCTCTTATGCTAGCCTTTGATCAATGCATACTGATGCTTATGGGACAGCTTTATCAATACTGTAGTGAGGTAATATGCTTCTGCTTTGGCCTGCAGGTCCTATCAAGATTCCCATTGGTGCTTGGTATGTTCTTGTATATATGGATAGATTCCGCATATTGATGTAGTAACTCGGTATGGACACAGTGGAATATTATAGACCAGTAGTTCAATGGATGGAACCTTCAGGAGACTATTTAGTGTTCTATAATCAACACTAGTAATATAAGGGAAAGCTACCTATTTTACGAAGATACACTAATAAACTCACCTTCTCAGTGATAGTCAACACTGCGGAGGGGAGGCTGCGCATGGGCCTGTTTCACTTGCATGTACTTGGTTCCGGCCATTTATATAAGCACCTGTCAGGCAATGGGATTGCCTAGGAACATAATTTAGGCACCCATCATGCAGAACACAATGTTGGGTTTGAAGTCTGGTGCACATATCATTGAAATATATTCAGTGTAATGGCTCTGCAATCCCTTGACATTGCATAATTAGCAGTAAAGCCAAAGTCATGCTTGCCGGAGGCTTCAATGATTTTGTCAAAGAGGGATCATGTGAATTTGCAAAGATGAAGGCCATGAGCAACTAGGGCTGCACACCGTCCGTATTACAGCTACGGCCATATAATGTACAGCAAGTTGACAGATATGGCAGACTGTATACTGTCCATAGATCAACACCTCACCCCTCTGATGGTATGTACGGTACAGGTACGGTACCATCCGTATTATGGTTGACGGATTCATATGGCTGAGCTATTATAGCTTGGCCTAAACTTAGAGCAGTTATGAGAATTCCTTACTGCATGCGACCGGCAGCAAAACTATATTGATAATATCACACCCAGCTGCTCGCTACGGTGTGTGCACGCGTGGCGGAATGTCAGCAGGGGGGAATGGGAGCATGAGCGCCATGTAAATCTGGCCTGCCTACCAGCAGTAGCGCCCATCGGCGGATGTATTTTTGGGCTCGGCTACAAGGTTTTCGGGGCTTTCCCATTGCATACCATATACCATACCGTCGGCAGCACACACAGACCCTTGACGATACAGGTGCCATGGCCATAATATGGCACCATACAGCCGTGGTTGTATGGCACGGTGTGGAGCCCTATGAGCAACTCCATAACCAACCGCTGCGTTATCCATGATCCTACAAGACCACCAGGGATAATGATTTCTTCAGACTCTATCTGGGAATCCTGATAATAGCTCCCTGGATGAACATACCAATTGGCTGCCTCAGGAGACCGGCACAGAGACAGTGAACTCCTTGCCAAGTGCCTGCATATATGCTATTTTATCACTGTATGACTTAGCTTGCAACACTTTTACTACTATTACTTGATACTCTTCACTGCTCCAAAAGTGAAAGCTTTAGGAGATCCTTTCCACTGATGACCACTGTTTCCTCGTCAACTTAGTCATGTGGCTGATGCTGAACGCTGACAGACGCAGCTTTTTATTTTATTTTATTTTATTTTATTTTTATTTATTTTTATAATTTTCATAAATTTTTTATTTTTCTTTTCATGCATATATCATGTACCAAGGTGCACATCATCACACTCATTCCCTGAAAGCCCCAACTGATATTTTCATCTAAATACCAAGTCACAGGTTTGTGCTGTATCAAAATGTATTACCAAAACATCTAATATCTGGCTTTCTTGGACCTCTGCCTGTCATCATCCTGAGCACCTACCGCAAAACCATACCGCTTCCCCGCCACTTCAAGCTGTTCCAAGATAAACACTGCATCAACCATCTTGAGACTATACCCAACCTTCAAGTTCGCAAGCGATAGTCTCGCGAGGCTGCTAATGAGCATATCCATTGACTCTTCCTCGGCAAACTTCTGTCTCAGAAAATCCCACCTCTTGTACGCAAGGCGCTGCATCTCCAAGTGCATGATCCACTCCCCGATGGTGGGGGTAGGCGAGTCGTCCACTGGTGCATTGTCATCCGGACTTGCCACACGATCACTGGGTGATGGGGAGCGGCCCCTTTTGGGACGAGAGTGGTGAGACACCTGTAGATGCTGAAAGATGTTGGCAGGGAAATTGATGTGGATGGGGGAACGGCAGGCATAACAGGAGGAGCGGCGTCATGATGTATGCTAGTGGGTGGCTCGCTATAATGCCGCGCGTCACCTCGACGAAGGACTGGGGCACTGCCGCCATCTTGGGTGTGGAAGAACTTGAAATACTCAATCCTGGGAGGGGTGTTGACGTCCACGTCGCTTGTACCACCTATCTATTAAAATGTTAGCACATGAAATAAAAAAGAGATCAGAGAACCTTACGAGCTCTAATACCCAGGAAAGTTCGCCCTCGCAGTTCAGTACCTTGTGGTTGTAGAGGACAGGAATTATAGGCAGTAGGTATGGACTTGGTGCTCAAAAGAATAGACTAGAAATCAATTCACTCTCTCAGTGAATTTAGTTGTCACTGTAAATATATTATACACTACCTAGAAATCAATTCACTACAGAGGATTTCTAGGTCAATAAATCAAAAGAACACTAGACTAATTTACTTGCCTCTCTCAGTGAATTTAGTTGTCACTGAGAGAGGGGGAAATCTGTTTCACTGCGCATGTACTACTACCCGGCCCTTTAGCGCCCAAGGGCTCGCGCGTCGAAGTCATTTCAGACTCCGCTGGGTGCAGCCGCTTGTGAAAGTAGAAATAACAAGATGAAATGGAGAGGTAGGGAGTGAGTGGAAAATTTCGAAAATAACCAGAGAAATGGATGCATGATACAAGAACAATATGAGAATAAATTGAGAAACCATACAACAAATTGATAATATTATGCTTGATTTTGGTGCAGGAGCATAAATGCACCCAACAGTGGTGGCCCCTCAATGCACGCGCCATACATATTGACTTGGGGTGCTGGTCACAGGACCAGGCTTCCCTGAGCTTCCCGAGTTCCTCCTGGAATCGCGCTGACCTGGCCATATCAGCTGCACCTAGCTTTGCCACCGACTCAGACTCAATGGCTGCGTCGTCCGGAAGAAAGGGGTTGTCATGACGCGTTTATTCCTCATAACTCAGGTGCTCTGCCCTGACATTTATCACCCCATTTCCGTGTTCGTTCCGATCACTATTGTCATGTTCGGCAACTGATATTTGCTGATTCGCGCCCGCTACCACCGCCACGCCGTTAAAACGCACGACCAATGGTTTTGGACTGACTTGACAAGTCATCACTGGGTCTACTACCTCCGCTGTTCGACCCTCCTCTGATGGTGTTCTGATAAGTTGGATTTCCATGACCAGTGTATGTCCTACACCTTGATATCCCCATTTTCCCTTTCGCTACTCCTCCTCGGTATTCGCTCAGCTTCGCCCTCTACCTCGACCTTCCCTCCACTAGGCCACCTCTGTTCGCCCTTCCTTGCATTTCGCCGAATGGCTAGTCGCTGCTCGCATCATTCGCCAGCAGGTACACCATCAAATACGATCGATGCCATTCACCCGGCATGATGGTTCATCATTAACCCCATCGTCTTCTTAATCCAACCCCATTGGGTGTTTGTATGGTCAAAGTGTGTTCGCAGGGCATCCCTTCCATAGGTCGTGCGGAATCGACCCAGTAGACCAAGAGTCCGTGCAGGGTAGCATGTATGCGGGTCCTAAGACATGGTTTTGTCCATAAGTGCCTTCGCCACCTTTACTCTCCGTCGTTTTATGTTCCCCCTCTCCTCGCATTCTATTGTATGTTTATTTCATCTATGCTGTATCATGACTGCGCGCCCCTATCCAACCCTGACTTGTGACGGCCCCTTTCCTATTCGCTGATACCGTACGAGCATTCGATATAAGTAGTTTACATTCGCATGTATATTCCCCAGTTCAATTATCATACGTCGTCCATCTTGTGCAAGCTTGACCTCGCTGTGATCATCGTCTTGAGCCTCTCCTTGAAGATTTCTATCTTCGACTAGCAAAGGACTTAGGCACCACCGGTGAGTTCTCATACTTCATCTTCGTTACCCTAGCCTTCGAACTACCTTCTGTGCTGTTGGCGAAGGGCTCCTAAAGAGCACCTTCGCCAGCGAAGGGACTGTCGAAACTTAGACAGCCCTTCCGCAATATCTTGCACGTTGTGTCGTCAAGTGTTGCGAGCTGTTTCGCTACGACTGTAGACAGGGCGAGCCCCGTTTGGGCAACCTCTTTGTTTCGTGAACATTTATCGGTTCACTTATTCGCCTAATGGCATATCTCTTCGCACAAGTTATTTGGGCATTCGCTGTGTTCACTAATACACGATATTAACGCCTAAAAACCAATCTTGACAGGGGTTAACGGCAGGCTTGACCTTGGCCTTGGCCTTTCCTTTAGAGGATGCAGCGTGTGCCGCAACGGCCTCCTCCAGAAAGTCAAAAAACTATCAAAAATTTAGCTGTAGAAGAACAAAAGAAAATAAAAACTTACTTTAGGACCAGTTACAATCTCAATGCAGGTATCTTCACCCCATTTTGCTGCCCGTTTCCTCCATTCGTCCTTAAGGGCCTCCCAGTCATCGTCAGTGTCGAGAGCAAAACAAAGCTTGGCCGGATCGTGTTTGATATGCGTAACAAGGGGAGGGCGCTTCACGGCTGGTATCGCATCCAGGCCGAGGATGAGGTGAATGGTCTCCTTCAGGTCGGCTATGGTGGTTGTCGGCTCGACATGGTGTGTACGCCATATGAGCTGTTTGAGTCCGAAACGGGAGGGGATACTAAACTTAATAGCTGTATATAAATTGTTAGTGTGCAGAAAAAAAGTGAGAATAAGAAACATACCGTGAGGCAAGGCAACTGCTGCCTTGCTTGCTCCTTTGCCAACCTTTCTCGCCACTCTAGCCTTTGACGACTGGTCAGATGGAGCCGGGAGTTCGACGTCCAAGGGTTCAAGACCTGAAAATAGATCTTCGTCACTGCTCACTGAGGGGTGGTCCACGTAAAGATCCTCGTCATCCGCATCAGTTTCGATTTGGGACTCCTGTTCCTCTAGAATCGTACTGAGCGCCGCAGTAGTAACAGGGTCAGGGGCAGGGGCAGGGGCAGGGGCGGCGGTCACTGCAGGGGCGGGGACAGGGGCAGCGGTCGCGGCGGGGGCGGGGCAGGGGCAGCGGTCATGGCCTTGGGAGCAGCGGTCGCGGCCTTGGGAGCAGTAGAGGGACGAACTGGAGGGGGCTTATATGGTATCCTCGCTGTCTCTGAGCCGGTCACCGGCTTGGAGACCGGTTTTGCGTCACTTGACTGGAGTAAACGACTGGAAGGGGTCCTGGATCGACATCCCTCGACTATGTGTGAGGGATCTACCACGTCCCGCTCACGGGTTTTCGGTTTGCTGGGAGGCGGCTCCCCGGGTGGTTTGGTGGTTACTTTGCCCTTTTGACGAGCCATTAGCCAGAAAAATGTGGTCTGATAGAAGCTGAGCAGAGAAACGATGGGTGGGGAAAACAGGAAGTAAGAGGAAGGCGGCAAGGCCACGTTGCAGCACGAGGCTTCGTGCGGTCACGTGACCTAATCGCGCTACATCGCGTGATGTCACAAGTGCCGCATGGCCGCCAGCAGGTTTATGAAGTCAAGGAAAGCCTGAAAAAAATACGTTACATGTAATTATTGTAAATATACGTTATATACAATAGTTTAGAGTGTTACAACCAGCATTTATGGCCTTGTAGACAGCTAAAAGGCTGGAAAGGTGCTCAATTAGTATGCAGCCCTCCCCTTCCCTAAACCATTCAGTATACAATTCCATTAGTTTTCAAACATTTATACATGTATATTACTCTAGTCTGAGAATGCTACATCCTCTGCTTATGCTATATTGGTATCATAATGGTGCATATAAGCCTATTTTTTCGAATATTAGAATCTGAATAATAAGCTATATATATTGTACTAAATGGTAGATACTATATCATATATAGTTATTACAAAATATCAGGTCTTATTATCCACTAGTTATCGAGGTATACATGTTTCTTTCTGAACGGCTGTCACGGAGTCAAAATTCAGACTCCGCCTTATGTACCCGGAACAGCTGTAATGGAGCCAACATTTCTGTCAGGGATCTGCATTTCTCAGATTCTCTCAGGGAGATATTCGCGGATTAATTCTAATTATGCAGCTATTCAATTGATCTCCGGCAGCTCATACACAGGGTGAGGTAATGCATTGGCAGACCACAGCCTGATCATCACTTGATGTTGACGTGAATCCGATCCAGCTCTCCTTCTGTGGTGCTATCAAAATGGTTTGCTCTCGATGTATTGTGTTTAAGGCATCAGCCCCACTGAGAATCAACCCGGATCCAGGGAGGTCGCAGCGGTTCAGGTCGGTGAAAACTACGGACCCAGTCTGATCATGCTGGATCACAGAAATGATACCACTTTTATCAGTTCATGTCGGTGTAGATCTGATGAATAGAATTTATTATATCTTTTGTTATCGGTTCCAGGTGTCATGACCTATCTATTTCTCTTACCCCACTGTCTCTATGTTCCCCCTCGTCACTCCCTAGCATCTTTGCCAGAGTTCGCCGCACCCACGGACCACTCCCCCTCTACATCCACTCTACCCGCTGTTCGCCCCATTCTCTGAACTGCTATTCGCTGCTCGCGCATTTCGCCAGCAGGCACGCCATCAAATATGATCGATACCATTCACCCAGCATGATGGATCATCATTAACCCCATCACTTCTTAATCCGACCCCTTTGGGTGTTCGTATGGCCAAAGTGTGTTTGCAGGACGTCCCTTCCATAGGTTGTGCAGGATCAACCCAGTAGACGAAGAGTCCGTGCAGGGTAGCATGTATGTGGGTCCCAAGACATGGTTTTGTCCATAAGTGCCTTCGCCACCTTTACTCTCTGTCGTTTCATGTTCGCACTCTTCCCTCACTCTATTGTATGTTTATTCCATCTACTTAGTATCATGACTGCGCACCCCTATCCGACCCTGACTCACGACAGCCTCTTTCCTCTTTGCTAATACCTTACGAGCATTTGATATAAGTAGTTTACATTCGCATGTATATTCTCCAGTTCAATTATCATACATCGTCCATCTTGTGCAAACTTGACCTTGCTGTGATCATCGCCTTAAGCCTTCTCTTGGAGATTTCTATCTTCGACCAGCAGAGGACTTAGGCATCACTGGTGAGTTCTCATACTTCATCTTCGTTACCCTAGCTTTCAAACTATTTTCTGTGCTGTTGGCGAAGGGCTCTGAAGGAGCACCTTCGCCAGCGAAGGGATTGTCGCTACTTAGACAGCCCTTCCGTGACACCTTGCGCGTTACATCGTCAAGTGCCACGGGCCATTTCGCTACGACTGTAGATAGGGCGAGCCCCGTTCGGGCAACCATCTTATCTTGTGAACATTCATTGGTTCACGTATTCGCCGAATGGCATACTTATTCGCACAAGCTATTCGGGCATTCGCTGTGTTCACTAATACACGATATTAACGCCTAAAGACCAATCTTGACACCAAGAAGATCACATATGTTACGGTTTCAAATATGATGACATCGGTTTGAGCTTGATTTACAAATATTGTAATACTGCTGGGACCGATCCCAGCAGATCCACCGGTCCCAACTGATCACCTCAGGTCCACCTCCCTTGACCAAATCCACCAAATCCGCCACTGCCAACCGATCCCACCATCCCCAACCACCGGTATATGAAGAAAGGCCGATAATGATAGTATTCTGGACACTAAGGTCAGCTCGCATGCTGTGGAGAAGAAAGAGGGACTCGTGCGGGAGGCGGAGATGGACGAGGCGGCATCGTCGGTGAGCGGGTTGTTGTCCTCTGCGCGGGGTCAGCAAAAAATTAGGGTGCGGTTCACCCTTGCTGGCATCATACGCAGGGGAATCGATGATGCTTCGCCATCCCGCGTTTCACAGGCAGCGACTTTAGGTGAGTGTCATCCATGGGAGAGAGCGCACGTGGGTGAGTTCCGTTTCTGGATGGCAAGAAGGAGTTAGAGGGAGGATGGATTATGAGATGGAGAACTCCTCACTCAAGGCGACGATATGGCAGGGTAATGCCGGGGCCAAGCAAGAACATGGGGACGGATTTGCAGAACTGGGTGGACTGGAGCCAGAAGGAGGAGGCCTGTGAGATAGTAGCCATTGCGTTACTGAGCCCTTGGCATTGTGGAGCATCACAGATGGAGTTGAGCTCAGCAATCCTTCAGCAATCCTTCAGCAACAGCATCGATGAGAGAACGATCACTTTGTTATTGAGCGGTGTGGATATAAAACCTCCTATATGGGTGGCAATACAGACTTGGAAAATCAATGACTTACTGGACAAAGATATGGCACCTATATAAACCGGGCGGTCGAGTTTGGACTCGCTAAAAGGATCTAAACATGCGAGATCCAACTTGGTAGATGACACGCACTCATCTCATGTAGATGGGGGAAATGAAGGGTTTTGGAGAAGTCAATGGAGGCTGGGGATTGTGTTATGGCCACAGAAGTTGTTGGTCATTGTGGTAGAGGGCAAGACACGTAGTATGTTTGCATGTATTTGCCTAAGATGCGCCTGATTTAAATAGTTGGCTGCTGCCAGGACAGTAGCGACCAGGTGAGAGGAGATCGGTGCAAATTGAGATCTTTCTGAACTTGAAGAAATTGAAAAAGTTTGAGTTTGTGAAGGCAATGTGTTATCCGAAGTAAAAGCTTGCAGGCATATTTTGAAAAAGACTCGGAAGTTTCGAAATTTTGAAATTTGAGAAGTCCACAGCAAGCTCACATGCATATAAAGTTTTCAAAGTTGACAATGATCTCAGAATTTATGTAGGTTTGTATTTTTCACTTCTGGACACGCTGTGGTCAGATTTGGTAGCCTGGATTACATCAGATTTCTAAAGCAAACTAATGACTGTATCGGATAAACACAGTTCTTTTAATCTCGTGTCTGGTACGAACTGATTTCAATGGAATCGTCAACAGAAGCTCGAGATTTTACAGCTTACACTGTAAGGGCAACCCTGGCTAGTCGTGGAGATCACACTACCACACAACTGACAAGGGGAAATCCAAAGTATGTATAAATGAACAGAGCATACAAGAGAGGGGGTTCTCACCTGACAAGGGGAAATCCAAAGAGAAAAGTCTAAGGACCCCCAATGTCAGCGAGCCCGTATTATACTACGCTGCGCAGCCAGGGACAACGCTTGGCACCCGCCATCAACCCTGCATCCCCCTGACCCTTGATCGACCCTTGATGCCACCTATTATGCGAGTCGCTTGATTTCCGACACTGTTCCGGGGCGGAAGTCGGAAATTGGAGTGGAACTGGCAAGGCGAACGGAACTGGTGGAAGTTCTCCCAGAAGCGGAATCGTTCCCGAAAGCGGATGCGGAGATGGAATCGGAACCGGAAGCGGAGTCGGAAATGGAGTCGGAACTGGGTGTGGTGTCGGAACTGGAATGGAAAACAGGGTGTCCCCTGACATCACCCCCCCTCTAGCGTGCTGCGTCCTCGAAGCGCGGGACACAAGGGATTGAAATGCCAGCGAGCGGATTCGGCGAGGGGCACCTGGATGTGTCCTGTAGAACTCCCGGAGTTTGTCAGGAGCGGAAACATCTTGCTCCGGGACCCACGAATTCTCCTCGTACCCATACCCTTCCCATTTCACGAGGAATTGGAGTCGTCCTCGCACAAACCGGCTGTCCAGGATCCGTTCTACCACGTAGTGCTCTTCCCCATCTACAATTTCTGGCGGAGGTGGCGGATGAGCCTTCCGACGTGGAATTGGGTCCTCAAGCATAGGGAGTAACTTCACCACGTTGAAGACGGGGTGGAGGCGGGACATGGACATCGGAAGTCGGAGGCGGTATGCATTCCGTCCAACCCTCCGCGTCACTGTGAAGGGCCCAAGGTAGCGGTGGGCAAGCTTCTGCGAAGGGCGTGTGGTGCGGATGTCACTTGCATCTAGGTACACCTTGTCTCCAACTTGGTACTCTGGGGCAGGAACCCGGCGTCGGTTGTAGTACCTTGCCATGTCATCCTTGGCCTTCGCAAGGGCCGACTTGGCTTCCGAAAGGGTGGAGTCCATGCGGTCTCGGAACTCATTGACCGTCTCGAGTCGGGAGTCAGCCTGGCGTGGTTCGAAGCCCATCCGCGGGTGCCGTCCGGAGTCAAGCATGAAGGGAGTCTGTTGCGTGGCGGAATGGACATGGTTGTTGTATTGGAATTCCGCCAGCGGAAGTAACTCATCCCAGTCATCCTGCCTCTCATTGACAAAGAGGCGGAGATATTGCTCCAACTCCTGATTGACCCGTTCCGTCTGTCCGTCACCCTGCGGATGGTACGCTGTGGTGGTAGCCAGCTTTATGCCGAGCAGGCGGTAGAGCTCCCGAGTCAGTTCCGCGACAAACTGCGGACCTCGGTCGGAAACGACTTGCTTCGGGAGCCCATGCAACTTCCAGACATGTGCAAGGAACAGGCGGGCCGCTCCGAGGGCTGTGATCGTCGTGTGCGTCGGAATGAAGTGGGACACCTTGCTCACCGAATCCACGACGTTCATGATCGCGTCGTAGCCATGAGACTCTGGGAGTTCAACGATGAAGTCGACACTGATGGTGTCCCAGCGGGATTCGGGAATCGGGAGCGGAACAAGTTCTCCGACGGGCGGACGTCGTTGCGCTTTGGTTCGGAGACAAAGGTCACACGTCTTCACATACTGTCCGATGTAGCGGGACATCTGAGGCCACCAGTAATTCCGAGCCACTAACTCCAGCGTCTTCCACCTGCCAGCATGCCCAGCGACCCGTGTGTCATGGTGCTGGGACACGATGCGACGGCGGAGGTCCGCCCCA